>PVKU01007767.1:0-82588 GCA_004027475.1 Anoura caudifer | reverse complement strand
TATCCGAAGCTGAGTGTTCAAAAACCTAAAATTATGGCTGACAGCTTCTAAGTAACCTAAACAAACTCCTAAAAATTATGACTGCCTCGCTGACATCTAACAGCTGGCTGGCATCTTCTAAGTAACTTAAACAAACTCTTTCCTAGTTCCCGGTCCCTCCCTAGGTCACCTTAACCTAGCTGACTTTTCCTCTACAATATAAATACTCCTTTGATGCTTAAATAACACCAGAGCATTAGAGACCCTGTAAGCCACTGTTTGACTTGACTGAATTATAAAACATGTGATATCATTCACCTGTACTGAGAGTTAATATTAAAAAACTAAAGCATGTTTTTAAAGTTCTAAAGCAAATTCATTTCTAAATATTTTGAGTTAATACTTTAAATGTCCAAATCACTGCTCCTTTCCTTTGGAATAGTGTGAAGGAATATCATGTATATTTTTAAAAATATTTTATTTCTTTATTTTTAGAGAGAGGGGAAGGGAAGGAAAAAGAGAGGAAGAGAAACATCAATGTGTGGTTTCCTCTCATGTGACCCCCACTGGGGACCTGGCCCACAACCCAGGCATATGCCCAGAGTGGGAATTGAATGGCGACCCTTTGGTTCACAGCCTGTGCTCAATCCACTGAGCTACACCAGCCAGGGCTCATGTATGTTTTTAAAACTCCATTATATTGCAATATTATCAGAATTTGCATGAATTATGTCCTACAATTCTGTCCCATAAAAATGTCCCTGGATTTGAAACAATGTAGCTGGAAATGACACTATTTTCATTAGTGCTCATAAGATTTTCTTTAATTTTTATTAGTTTTTACAGAAAATATAAAAATTAGAGTGGGTCTCAAATCAGAAATCCAAATATTAAAGAACTATAACTTGATTTTCTGCATTTTTGTTTCTACTTCATCTCTCAAGAAAATACCCTTAACTCTTTGGGGGTTCCCCTCACTTCCCTTTGTGCCAATGTTCCAGAACCTTAGATGGTGCCAAAGATGGGGAGACAGGGTCGCAGTCTGTTTCCAAATACGGAGTGTACCCAGTTTGCAGTGGAGCTGAGCCGTCCACCATTCCAGTCGAGCGTGCCTTTCTGCTCGCGCCCCATACTCAGGCACAGGACTCTTTGCACGGCTGCCTAGCATCCTGTCTGCCTGGAAGCACCTTGAAACTACTTCCTCTTTAAGATTTTGCTACCACGCTCCTTTGCTCCAGGCCCCACAGATCTCTGTTGTTTCATCACTTCCTTCCCCATTCTCTAAGTCAGTATTTTCAAGTTTCACTCTGGTTTCAGACACCTTGTGTACCTTGTCGCTACTCTAGAATTTAACCTCCCAGAAGCCAGAAAGTTGTAGGCTTCTGCTTTCCAACAAGCAACATCCCTCCTCTAAGACAAGAACAAGCAGCTGCAACTTCTCCAGCCGCTGAGCCCGGGCTCAGCCCTGGACCCGAGCTGCAGTCAGCGCGCTCTCCGTCAGTCGCTGAGCTGCCATTAACCTGCCCGCACGCTCGGAGCCGCGGCCAAAGAAGCGGGAGGCGAAGGCCGGGGAGGACGGATGTGGGGAGTTGGTGCCCCCAGCCCCCAGCCCCCACTACCACCACCCCCGCTCTCCTGTGGGGGCGCTTCCTGGCCCCGGAGGCCGGGAGAGAGCACGGAGAACGGAAGGACGGAGCCACGAGCTCGTGGACGCCCGGCGTTCTGGTCAGGCAGAGGAAGAGGATCCATACGAAGAGATAGAGAAGGAGCAGCCAGTGAGATGAGAGTAAAACCAGGAGACTGCGGTGTTCCAGAAGAGGGGAGAATGATGAGGGAAGGAGTCATCACCAGTCTTGTGCTTCCAAGAGAACACATGAGATGTCAGAAGAAGAGAATGGATCAATGCCACTGGCCAGTTTCAGTGAAAGACACATAAAAATTTAACGTTGGCAGAGATTAGAAATTCTCTAATCCAGTCAACTCACTTTGTGTGTGGAAATTGATGTGTAAGTGCTCAGTAAATGTTTGAACTGCTTTCCCCTTAGCACTTCTCAAGCTAGAGTGACCAAATGTCTTGGTTTGCTTGGGATGTTCAGCTTTACAATAATAATAAGTATTATAATTATTATTATTTATTGATTTTAGAGGTGGAGGGGGGGAGAGAGAGACAAAGAAACATCAATTTGTTGTTCCACTTAATTTATACATTCATTGGTTGATTCTTGTATCTTGGAGATTCAACCTGCAACCTTCAGGTATGGGGAGGGGCAGGGTGCTCTAAACAACTGAGCTTAAAAGGCCAGGTCTGGAACAGTTCAGCTGTAAAACTAGGTTAAGTGCTTCCTGGTTTGCCTTACGTTGAACAGTAGCTGAACCTTGAGTAGAAGACTGCACCCAGTGTATCTGAACTTGTGTGTGTTCCTTCCCATGAGAATAGATTTTTCTCTATCAGGGGGCCAGACTTTGGTATTTAGTTTTAGTTCATGTTTTGGCCTGAGAATCTGCCTTAAAATTTACATGTTTCCCCTGTTATCCAAAACAAGGTTGTTACCATGAAACCTTTATAAACCAAAATGGCGTAAAGAAAAGAATTACCATTGATTTATATAGAAAAATTTTTGTGTGTCTCCAGGCCCCCAGAATAACGTACCAAATCATACCAAATAACACCAACATACAGTAAAAGCAATGCCACTCTCATCACTCAGGGTGTGCGCTGCCTTCATAATGGCTTATTGCAGCACAAATGCTAAAAGACATTTTTGCTTTTCACCCTTTTTGTTTTATTTTATTTTTTATTATTTTGTTAGTTTTTTGCCTTTTTTGTAAAAGCAAAAATCCTCTTCATATTTCTTTCTGCTATCGAAAACTGGTATAGATAGATGTTCTTGACTTAAGATGGGGTCATGCCCATCCCTGACTAGTGTGGCTCAGTGGATTGAGTGCCAGCCTGCAAACCAAAGGGTTGCTGGTTCCATTCCCAGTTAGGGCACATGCCTGGGTTGCTGGCCAGGTCCCCAGTAGGGGGCATGTAAGAGGCAACCACATCCACACATCACCCACATGTTTCTTTCCCTCTCTTTCTCCCTACTTCCCCCTCTCTATATAAATTAATAAAAAATCTTTTAAAAAAAGATGGGGTCATTCCTAATAAAGCCATCATAAGTTGAAAAAGAAAAAAAAGATAAGAACAGGGTGACCACCAGCTTGAATGCGCAGGGGAGGTGGTAGGGACACTTTGTGTGTTATCGGAGACTATAGCTCCACGCAAGCTAGGCCTTGAAAGAGGCCTGTAAGACATGACTGGAAAACCAGGAATGCAGGCGGTAGGTATGACCCAGTGCTAGCACCAAGGATTCCCATGGGAAATCAGGCCTGAAGAATGCATTTGTACCCTTTGAAGCTTGCTTTGCTTTATATAGCCCTGTCATTATAAACCAGATATTTAAGTTCAAAGCAGAAGGAGTGAACTCCTTATCTCAAAAACATGCCTTAATGACCATCATGCATCAGTCAGCATGTCTAACAGACCCTGACCTGAGGCAGACCTCTGTGTTTCTTCAATTGTTATCTATGGACAATATCCACTTTCTATAGCTGTAGCCTTTGGACACTGACTGATGAGCTATGCATGTATGCTGTATATCCCTACCCATACCGACCCCAATAAAAGCCATTTCAAAGAAGGGCTCAGGGCGTTCTCCATTACAGGGAATCGCCACCCCCTTTACCCCCAGACAGATTGTGTCTGGGCCAACTCATTTCATCCGTGACTGGGAGGACTCTGGGGGACGGGGTTCCCCATAGGGAGGCATATAAGAAGAGTTAAAATACAGGTAAATATCTGAAATACTGTCTGGCCAAACTTGTATTTCTCAGTATTTACATGGGTTCTTAAATGCTTTGCTTATACAATTTTGCATCTAAAATTATTGTCCCATCAATTGAAATAAATTGGCACATTCACTTTCTACTTCTAATCCCACTTTCCTCAACTGAGGATTTCTTTCTACTGTGGCCCTATGTTTCTATAAATACCAAGAATCCTGGGCTTTGAAAATATCAACTAAAGATAACCCACAAAATCAGAGCATCTCATCATCTTCACTAAGGAAAGTGGAATAGTAACATCCTCTAATCAATAAACATACATGGGGTGGACTGTATGTAAAATAATGTTTATGCAGCATTATTGACAAAAAATTGGAAACAACCTAAATGCTCAATAATCGAGTGTTGTTTAGAGTAAGATTACATAATAAAATTCTATGCACTGTTAAATGTCAAGTTGTAGAGAAATATATGGTAATACAGGACAATATTCACAATAAAAATAATAAAGGAAGTATGAACTGTGCAATCACAATTTTATAAAGTACACAATTGAATAGAGGTTATAGCAAAAAGGTGGAAAGTTCCTCACCAGAATGTTAAAAGGGATCTCTGTGTCGTAGAATTATGATTGGGATCATTATTTTCTTTCCATATTTTCAAAATTTTCTACAATGCACAGAGTTGCTTTCATCAGAGAAATAATGTTATTTTAAAAACTAAAAGCATTTATTGAGCTTATGATTTATGCACCACATATATGCTATGCCTGAATATAAAGATTTTTTAAAACAAGAGCAGGGATCTTCAACAACGAGAATAAGAGAGAAAAGAAATATATCCTGAGATCATCTCAGCCCTGACCGGGCTTCCTTGCTCAACAAAGAAATCTTTTAGCCCTGGCTAGTGATGTTCAGTGGATTGAGTGCCAGCCTACAAACCAGAGGGTTGTTGGTTCAATTCCCAGTCAGGGCATATGCCTGAGGTGTGGGCTGGGTCCCCAGTTGGGGGCATGTGGGGGCAGCCAATTGATGTATCTCTTGCACATCTATGTGTTTCTCCCTTCCCATCTCTCTGAAATAAGTAAATTTTAAAAATTTTTAATTTTTCTACTAATTAAATTTCTTGGCTATCCCATAGAAAATGTGCTTCTTGTTTTTCCTTCTAATTCTCATATATTAAAGTGCTTAATAAAAGTATTTGGCAAATCAATGAGGAGGTTGTGCTACAATTGTACTGTCACTCCACAGTTGACTGCGGAAACAGGAAGTGACCTGAATATGTTGTGCAAGTCTTGGTTCACAGGTTAAGTGAGTCATCAAGAATCTGCTGGGAAAAAACCTAGTCTGACTACCTATCCTGACTCCACCCCCTGCCTCCAGTCTCTGCTCTGACCATATGACAGTCCCAACTTCTCACACAGGCTTGCAGACCAACAAGGCCTCTGAGTAATGGTACTCTCAAGGTGGAATGACACTTGACTGAGATATGCCTAGAGAAGAATTATGAAAGATAAGAACTCTTCTGTCATTGCCGAATCTGGGCCTAATTTCACCTATAAACACTTTATTTTTCTTCTTATATCTGAATCAGTTATTTTTAGCTCCATTTGGAGTTCTAAAGTGGTTTGCTATCCTCTGTTGCCTTCTGTTCAGCTTTTGGCTTACTATGTAACTGGAGTTTCTATGATTTGTGCTAAGATCCATAACTTGGTTAACAGTCTTTCCTTTTTCATTGAATTTATTGGGGTGATATTCATTAATATATACATTTCAGGTGTACAGTTCTATATATATCATCTGTGTATTGTATTGTTGCTGGCCGGAGAACGAAGGGGTCGCTGATTTGATTCCCAGTTAGGGCACATGCCTGGGTTGTGGGCAGGGTCCAAGTAGGGGGCGCACAAGAGGCAACCACACATTGATGTTTCTCTCCCTCTCTTCTTCCCTTCCCCCTCTATACATAAATAAAATCTTTTCAAAATAAATAAAATAGTTTAAACAAATGAGGACCTCTGACCAAGATGGAGGTGTAGGTAGACACACTATACCTCCTTGAACAACCAAAAGAAGGACAACAACAATTTTAAAACAAAAAACAACGGGAACTGACAGAAAATTGAACTGTATGGAACTCTGACAACTAAGGAGTTAAAGAAGAAACATTCATCCTGACCTGTAGGAGGGACAGAGATGGGCAACTGAGCGGAGAGGACTTGCAACAAGGTGGTGGCTGGAGGACAGGGGGGTTCCACATTCGTGCACAGATAAACCAGGCAAAACGAAGGAGGAGCGGGACAGACCACATAACCCAGGGTCCCAACTCAGGGGAAAAAGCGTCAAACCACTGACTGAAAACACCTGTGGGGGTTAAAGCAGCAGGACAAACTCCCAGCCTTACAAGAGAATTCACTGAAGAGACCCATAGGGTCCTAGAATGTACACAAACCCACCCACCCAGGAATCAGCATGAGAAGGGCCCAATTTCTTATGGGAAGCAAGGGAAGTGACTGAAATCAGGCAGAGAGCAAAGCAAGCACCATTGTTCCCTCTCATACCCCTTCCCACATACAGCATCACAACCCAGTGACGTGGGTTACCCCACCTGGGTGAACACCTAAGGCTCCACCCCTCACTACATAACAGGTGCATCAAGACAAAAAAAAAAAAAAAATGGCCCAAATGAAAGAACAGATTAAAGCTCCAGGAAAAATATAACTAAGGGACGAAGAGGTACCCAACCTATCAGATGCACAGTTCAAAACACTGGTAATCAGGATACTCACAGACTTGGCTGGATTTGGTTGCAAATCAGATGAAAAAGTGAAGGCTACGCTAAGTGAAATAAAGGAAAATGTACAGGAAATCAATAGCGATACGAAGGAAACTGGGACTCAAATCAATGGTGTGGACCAGAAGGAAGAAAGAAACAACCAGCAGAAAAGAATGAAGACACAAGAATTCAAAAAATTGAGAGGCGTAGGAACCTCCAGGACATGTTTAAACGTCCCAACATCCGAATTACAGGGGTACCAGAAGGAGAAGAGGAAGAGCAACAAGTGGAAAAGTTATTTGAACAAATAATAAAGGAGAACTTCCCCAAGCTGGCAAAGGAAATAGACTTCCAGGAAATCCAGGAAGCTCAGAGAGTCTAAAAGTTGGACCCTAGGAGGAACACACCAAGGCACATCATAATTCCATTAGCCAAGATTAAAATGAAGGAGAGAATTCTAGAAGCAGCAAGAGATAAGGGGACAGTCACTTACAAAGGAGTTCCCATCAGACTGTCAGCTGATTTCTCAAAAGAGACCTTCCAGGCAAGAAGGGGCTGGAAAGAAGTATTCCAAGTCATGAAAGGCAAGGACCTCCATCCAAGATTGCTCTATCCAGCAAAGCTTTCATGTAGAATGGAGGGACAGATAAAGTGCTTCTCAGATAAGGTCAAGTTAAAGGAGTTCATCATCACCAAGCTCTTGTTGAATGAGATGTTAAAGGGACTTATCTAAGAAAAAGAAGATAAAAAATATGTCCAGTAAAATGACAGCAAACTCACAATTAATAGCAACCACACCTAAAACAAAAAGAAAAACAAACTAAGCAAACAAGAACAGGAACAGAACAACAGAGATGGAGATCACACGGAGGGTTATCAATAGGGGAGTGGGAGGAGAGAGGGGGGAAAGGTACAGACAATAAGTAGCATAGATGATAGGTAGAAAATAGACAGGGGGAGGGTAAGAATAGTATGAGAAATGTAGAAGCCAAAGAACGTATATGTATGGCACATGGACGTGAACTAAAGTGGGGGGGATGTGGGTGGGGGGTGGTGTGCTGGGTGGAGGGGAGTGAAGGGGAGAAAATGGGACAACTATAATAGCATAATCAATAAAATATATTTAAATAAATTAAAAATAAATAAATAAAATATTTTTAAAAGAATACATTGTGGTCATATTTGCTTTTTAGAAGAAATGTTTGGCTGTTTTGTGAAGAATGGATGAAGACGAGAGTGTTTGAGGGAGGTCTAATTGTTGTGATTCAGGGGAGACATAGTCGTGGCCTGAATGAGGGTGGTGCAGGCCAGATGGACAGGAGGGGATAGAGCCCAGAGTAACTGACAAAGGCTGGTGATGCTAGAGGAGGGGGCTGAGAGTGAGGAAATAGTATTTCTGACCTGGGGAGTGGGAGGACCATGCCATGGAACCCAGAAGGACAGGAACCAGAAGATGAAGGGTTCAATTAGAAGGGAACCCTGAAGCCAAGAGACCATCCGGCCTTACCCATCCAACTCCACTGGGGACCACACTTTATATCAAAAAAAGGAAAAAAGAAAAAGGTACTTACATACCTAGCCTGGTGTGAGTATAAGGATGAGATTTTTTATCTTACCTATTTCAAATATTAGAAATTAATCCAAAAATATAAATGTATTCTTCTATCCTGTTTTACTTTCTTCATTTCTCTTTACTTTTCTAGATCCTTCAAGATGCAGCTGATGACATCAAATGTGAGGATGGTTGCTAGGGTATCTGGAAATACAACTGCAACTAGCTTCCTCTTATGGCACATGAACTCTACATGTGCCAGACACTGAGCAAAATACTCTCTATATTTTGTATTTAATCCTCACAGTCCCATGAGGTACTTGCTATTACCTACATTTTACAGATAAGGGACTGATGCTCAGAAAGGTGATGTTCCTGCCCAGGGTTACGGAACTAAACAGATTCTTGAACCCAGCCATCTCTGACCCATCATATTAACCACTGTGCTATCCTAGCTCCAGCAAGCCTTTCTGTGAGTACACAGATGAATTTAAGTCCATCCTGTAAAAGGCTTCTTGCCTTTTACATACATTTTTACTGAAAAATGAGAATCCTTAGTAAAAACATCCCACTAACTAGAGCTCCTTTTTAGAATACGATGTGAATAGTGCCCCTGGAATTGTACAGCCTGGCACCCTTGTGACTGTACTGGCTTGGATCAAACCTCTGGGCCTTAAGCTTGGATCAAACCTCTGGGCCTTAAGCTTAAGTTCAGACTAGGCATATAGACTGCCAAACAACACATTTATAAAAACAGATTAAATGAGTGACTAGTCAAACTGTAAAAACATCTGGACCAGCCCTTGGTTACCAGTGCAGAGATCAGAACTCCAGCTGATGATGAGAGGGTACAACCTTGAACTCCTGGATGCCCACGTGAGAAGTAATATTTAAAGAAGACTGAATAAAGGGGATGCAATAAATCCATTTTAAAAGATACTTTAGATTTTATCTTTGAATTAAGCTAGCTTAAGGCATTTTCACGCTGATCATTTTGCTACACAAGGCTGCTTATTTTGAACTGCCCTTCAGCTCATACATAAGAAACAATTTCTAAGGCTCATGGAATTTGCACTTACTGTAGGGATGAGTTGAAGACAGCGCTCATTACTTTACTATATCCTCTTTCTAGGACCATGGGAGACATGTGTTCCTCATGTCTTGCTATCAGGAAATAGCTGCGCTTATCATAAAAAGCTAGTTTGTTGTTATTTTCTCTCATCCACGAATTGTATAATTGACCTTCTTTCTGTCTTTGCTTTGGCTCCCAGGACCTTAAAAGCCAGGCTGGCAGGCTTGCCTCTGTCAACGAACCCTACCCGAGAGAAGCCAGAATTTAGTCTAATAACCTCATCTTGGTTTTATTTATTTTCTTCTTATTTGAATTTTTCTTCCTTCCTCCAGTCCCAAACTGCTCCATTACATATGGTACCAGTTTATCTTGTGACTGTGTTTTAATAACCTAGGGATGGTGATTTAAATCCCTTTTAGAATATCTCAGGGTAGAAAAAGATAATCAATTACACATGGAAAATTGAAGGTTGTGACTAGAGTTGTGCCTATTATATTTAAACCCAGATAGGTAAGTAATGATAACCAGAGCCAAATAAAGCTTCTGTTCGCAATTTCAGAACCTGCTTCAGTTGTTCCACAGGTTCATCAATTCTGACCTGCTTCCTGACTCATCTCCAATTGCTGCCCACGAAAGAGATTGACAAGGCTCTGGCTGCTCACGGTTGGCAGGAGTGCCCTGCTTTTGTAAGTTGTTTGTCTCTCTACAACCCAGCTATTTTTGTATACAGAAAGTATTTTCCTGATTATCTGGAAAATATAAACACAGCTTATTTGCATAAAGAAAAGAAAGTTAGCCTTATCATTCTTGCATATCTGGAACAAGGTGTCACCATCAGAGAGACACAGGTAAGTAGAAATACAACAGTGTTACAAACTGCTGGCAGAGTGATTGACTTGGATTTTTCTCTGTTTTGAATACTTAAGACCATTTGAACTGGTGGTGAAATCTAGTCCCAGTTCTATGATGCACAATGGAGAATTTGACCAATACATGTTCAGCCAATGAACTTCAAGGACTCCATAGACTATGCTGGAAACTGTCTTTTCTTCCATTAAGAAAGTGGTGAGACCTAAGAATTTGCTGGGCAGATGCTATGTTTGATAATCTCGGAGATAAGATGGGTAGAAGCCAAGACTATTGTCTCTGCCATGAAAGAGATTAGAATCAGATCATGGAGAAGATAAACAGAATATAAGTTTTATAACTGACATAATAAGAATACATAGTGCAAACCAGGAGCTAAGGGGAACCACCAACGGCTCTGAGTTGTGTGGTTTTTGTAAGCACTACCAAATACAAGTTGATGGAGAAGAGGAAGCATAACATCCCTTTCAAAGGGCATCATATGAGCAAGAGCATGGGGAATAAAGAGAAACCTTTGTTAGCATGGCCTTACGCATATGCATAACTCCATTTTTTACTAGGGTATAAGCATGACAAAGTCATGCTGGGAGATGCCCATGACCCCAGTGTGTGTTTCTGGCAAGGCCAGAATTTTCTCTTTAGGGAGAGGCACAGTAACGTTGATTGGACAACATTACTCCACCCTGGCATTTATTATTAGTCATAAAAAATTGACTGAGCCTGCTCCAGTATCACCAGTCACTTGATAAGTATCCAGAATAGGTAAACACCTACAATTTGTCTTCCCTGTCCTTTCAGAGAGCAAAAGCACAACTCAGCTCAGGCACCAGGATACTGAACAAATGTTTGAATGATCCCTGAGGTCTTGCAAGCATTTTTGCATTGTTCCAAGAGTACACAAGTGCCATTGTGGTTGCCAAGATCACCCGTTTCTCTGTTCTGCGGAGAATGAGGAAAACGTGATGGCTGTTACACTCACTTTTGAAGTGTAAAAGACTGCAGCATGCTGAAAGACTTATCTTGAAGGGTACTTAACAACATCATTGTTTCTATAACTCTCCAAACTATGCTCGCACCCTCATCCTTTGTATCTTGGCACCCAGAGGTGTGCCCTGGGGCAGAGGCAGCACCCAGACTTCTTGGTTTTAGCTACTTTAATTCCACCCTCAGTCTCAGCACATCTGCTTAAGCCTCGCTGAAGTTAGCCAGTTCGAGAACCGTAAAAGCAGATATGGGTTAAACAACCACATTACAACATCCCGTCCCAGGCTGTCCTGCATCTCTATCCCTAACCCACTGCAACTCACGCAGACTCAGAACTCACATTTTAGGGATCTCTTTGGGGCCTCACTCTCTGCCCCTTACTGTCAATCCCTTCCAATGGAAAGCCAGGCCCTTCTGTGGCCAGAATTACTTTTTCTCTATCTTGTCTTTGCTAGAATTTCTGTTACCTTTAGCAATTAAAAAAAAAAAAGTCTTTCTAGCAGTTTCAGGAATTTTCCATGGCCAGAGAAGTTAGAGATGTCTAGGAAATTCCAACTGACTAGAATGCCATGAGCCAAATAGTTAGGATGAGGTTGGCTAAGAGATTGATTAATTCATGTGTACATTTATATGTAAATTCATATGTACATTCTACTTTTAAAAAAACAACTATCAGCCCAATAACTAGCAACTGAAGGTTTTAGCCAGAGCATTTAGGCAAGAAATAAAAGGCAATCAAATCCAAAATACAGAAATAAACTTATCTCTTTTTGCAAATGACAAGATATTGTATATAGAAAACCCTTTAAACTCCACCAAAAACACTATTAGAACTCATAAACAAATTCAGTGAAGTTGCAGAATACAAAATCAGTACACAAAAAGCAGTGGTGTTTTGTCCTACTAACAATAAACTATCAGAAAGAGAAATTAAGAAAACAATCCCATTGATAAATGCATCAAAAAGAATAAAATACTGAGGAATAAATTTAATCAAGGAAGTAAAAAATCTGTACACTGAAAACAATAAGTCATTGAAACTGATAACTCAAATACCCCTCAGGGCTATATTTCCATTTATTTGATTTATCACATGGCTCAGTTGGTTGGAGTGTTGTCCTGTACACCAAAAAGTCATGGGTTCAATCATCAGTCAGAGCACATATCTAGGTTTTGGGTTTGATCCCCAGTTGCTGTGGAGTGTGTGGGAGGCAACCAACTGATGATTTTCTCTCTCTCTCTCTCTCTCTCTCTCTTTCTCTCTCTCTCTCTCAAGTCAATACAAATATCCTTGGGTGGAGATTTTTAAAAATGAAAATATATTCCATGTTCATGGATTGGTATAAATAATATTGTTAAAATACCCATATAACCCAAAGCAAGCTATAGATTTAATGTAATCCCTACAAAAAATTCCAATGGTATTTTTCACATAAATTTTATAAAACAATTTTAAAATTCAAATGGATCACAAAGGAAAACAAGAACAAAGCTGGAGGTATCATACTTTCTAATTTCAAATTGTATTAACAAGTTATAGTAACCAAACAGCATGGTACTGGTACAAAACCAGACACATAGACCCATGAAATAGAATTGAAAGTGTAAAAATAAACCCATGTATATATAATCAATTAATCTTTGACTAAGGAGCCAAGAATACACAATGGGGAAAAGAAAAGTCTCTTTAATAAACAGTGTTGGGAAAACTCGATATCCACATGCAAAACAATGAAACTGGACACCTATCTTATACCTTACATAAAAATCAATTCAATTCACGTACATTAGACTTGACCATAAGACCCAAAATAGTAAATGAAAAGGTCCCCAGTATCACTAATCATCAGGAAAATGCAAATCAAAACTACAATGAGATATCACCTCACACATGTCAGAATGGCTATCATCAATAGATCAACAAACAAATGTTGGCAAGGATGTAGAGAAAAGGATATACTCATGCAGCCACTAAGGAAAATGGTATAGAGGTTGCTCAAAAAAATTAAATTTAGAGCTGCCAAATGATATAGCAATTACATTTTTGGGTATTTTTCCAAAGAAAATGAAATCACTATCTCAAAAACATGTCTGCACCCCCATGTTCATTGCAGCATTATTTACAATAGCCAAGACATAGAAACAACCTAAGTGATGTCTAGCTACAGATGAATGGGTTAATATACATATGTATAAATGTTAGTCAGCCATATAAAAGAAAGAAATCCTGCAATCTGCAACAATATGGATGGACCCTGAGGGCACTATGCTAAGTGAAGTAAGTCAGAGAAAAACAAGTACTCTATAGTCTCACTTACATGTAGAATCTTAAAAAAAAAAAAAAAAAAAAAAACTTCACAAAAACCAAAAGTAAATTTGTTATTACTAGGGGCAGGGATTGGGGGAAATGGGAGGAGATGACAAAAGGGCACAAACTTCCAAGTATAAGATGATTAAGTTCTGGGAATATAATGTTCAGCATGGTGATGATAGTTAACAATACCATATCATATATTTGAAAGTTGTCGAGAGTAAATTATAGAAGTTCTCACCACACACACACAAAAATGGTAACTATGTGCGCTTGTGTTAACTAACTGCATTGTGGTAATTATTTTGCAAAATGTACAAAAATAAAATCATCACTTCGTACACCTTCAACTTACACAACACTGTATGTCAGCAACATCTCAGTATAGCTGAAAAAAACAGACAAGAGGTAACAAATACTGGTGAGTACGTAGAGAAAAGGGAACCCTTGTACCCTGCTGGTAGGAATGTAAACTGCAACAGCCACTATGGAAAACAGTATGGAGGCTCCTCAAGAACTTAAAAGTAGAACTACCATATGATTCAGCAATCCCACTTCTGGGTAAATACCCAAAGGAAACAAAGTCACTATCTTGAAGAGACATCAGTACTTTCGTGTTCATTGTGGCATTGTTCACAGCAGCCAAGGTATGGAAACAACCTAAGTGTCCATTGATAGATGAATGGGTAAAGAAAAAGTGATGTATATAGATATATACAGCAATATATATACACATGTATATTATATATACGTATATATACACATACACATACACAATGGAATATTATTCAGTCTTAAAAAAGGAAATCCTGCCATTTGTGACAACATGGATGAACCTGAATACTAAATAACATAGTACTAACCATTAACATAATGATTATATTAAATAACATAAATACTGCATGAAATCATTTATATGTGGAATCTTAAAAAAAAAAGAAACTCATAGAAACAGAGGTCAAATAGTGGCTGCCAGGGGCTTGGGATGGGGTGAATAGAGAGAGGATGGTATATGGATGTAAATTTTCAGTTACATGATAAATAGGTCTGAGGATCTAGTGAAAAACATGGCACCTTATTTTGCCATATATATGCACACTTTTTTGCCCAAATTGTTCAGGGAAAAGTAAGGATGGGCATAATACATGGGTATAATGATTATATATCATGGGTATAATAATGGGTGTGATAATCCTGTTTATAATGCACACAAAACCATGGGTGCACATTATATATGGGAGAGCATACACAGCACAATACAGTAACTATAGTCAATAAATCTGTATAATTGAAATTTCCTTTTTTACATTTTTAAGTATTTTTTATTGATTATGTTATTACAGTTTTCCCAACTTTTCCCTGCTTATCCCCCCTCCACTCTGCCCTCCCAACCCTCCAGCATCCCCCCCCCTTAGTTCATGTCCATGGGTTGTACATATAAGTTCTTTGAGTCCTCTGTTTCCTATACCATTTTTCATCTTTCCTCATCTATTTTGTGCCTACTAATTATGCTCTTCTTCCCTGTACCTTTACCCCTTATCCCTCCCTTCCCCCTCCCCACTGAACTCCATCTGGGTGATGTCCTGTTCTGGTAGTTTGCTTAGTTTTTGTTGTCATTGTTTTTCTTTTCTTTTAGGTTCATCTGTTAATAGTTGTGAGTTTGTTGTCTTTTTACTGTTCATATTTTTTATCTTCTTTTTCTTAGATAAGTCCCTTTAATGTTTCATATACTTGGTGATGATGAACTCCTTTAACTTGACCTTATCTGAGAAGCACTTTATCTGTCCTTCCATTCTAAATGAAAGCTTTGCTGGATAGAACAATCTTGGATGTATGTCCTTGACTTTCATGACTTCAAGTACTTCTTTCTAGTCCCTTGCCTGCAAGATTTCTTTTGAGAAATCAGCTGATAGCCTATCGGAACTCCTTTGTAGGTAACTGTCTCCTCTCTTGTTGCTTTTAGGATCTTCTCTTTGTCTTTGATCTTGGGTAATTCAATGATGATGTGCCTTGGTGTGTTCCTCTTTGGGTCCAACTTCTTCGGTACTCTCTGAGCATCCTGGACTTCCTGGAAGTCTATTTCCTTCACCAGATTGGGGAAGTTCTTTTTCATTATTTGTTCAAATAACTTTTCAATTTCTTGCTGTTGTTCTTCTCCTTCTGGCACCCCTATAATTCAGATATTGGAACATTTCAGGTTGTCCCAGAGATTCCTCAGCCTCTCTTCATTTTTTTGGATTCTTGTTTCTTCCTTCTGATCCAGCTGGATGTTTATTTCTTCCTTTTGTTCCAAATTGTTGCTTTGAATCCTGCTGTCCTTCTTGTCACTGTTGGTTCCCTGAATGTTTTGCTTTATTTCATTTTGGGTATCTTTCATTTGTTCTTTTATTTTTCAACCAACCTCAATCAGTTCTATGAGCATTTTGATTACCAGGGCTTTAAATTCTCCATCAAATAGGTTGGCAATCTCCTCATCACTTAGTTCTGAGGTTTTGCTGTGTTCTTTCATTTGGGCCATATTTCTTTGTCTTGGTGCACCTGATAAGTTGTAACAGGTGGGGCCTTAAGTATTCACCTGGGCAGGAAAACCTTCTTTGCTGCACTGCCTGTGTGGGAGGGGCCAGAGAGGGAACAATGCAGCTTGCCTGCTCACCTTTAGCGCACTTTCCAACAGACTCTAGTGTCAGACTGGAAGTATCTCCCACCACGGCAACCCCAGCTCTAGCCCACAGTCAGCTCTGAGTCTCAGTTTTCCCCTTAAGTCAGTCCATCCCGCACAGCTCTGCTGAGCTTGGAAGTCAGCCCAGCCCCTCAGCTGCCTTGCTGTGATTTTTCTGAATTGCCCCGCATGGTCTACCTTACCAGTCTGGTTTATTTTTTTTCTTTAATTCCTTGGTTGCCGGAGTTCCATGCAGTTTGATTTTCTGGAGCTTTTGGTGGTTTATTGATTTTAGATTGGTGGTTGTCCTCCTTTTTTTGTTCAAGGAAGTAAAAGGTTTCTACCTACACCTCCATCTTGGCCAGAACTCTATGAAATTTTCTAAAAGAGCAAAACTGAAGTGTTTTCACCACCACTCCCAAAAAGATAAATATGTGAGGTCATGAACATGTTAATTAACTTAATGGTGGATCCTTTTAATATATATTTTTATCAAATCAATGTACACTTTAAATATCTTTCAATTTTATTTGTCAATTATACCTTAATAAAGCTGATAAAATTACAATAGCCAAGTGCTGGAAGCAACCTAAGTGCCCATCAGTAAATGAGTAGATCAAAAAACTATGGCACATTTACATGATGGAATACTATGCAGCAGAAAGAGAGAAGGAGCTCCTGCCCTTAGCGATAGCATGGATGGAACTGGAGAGCATTATGCTAAGTGAAATAAACTAGGCAGTGAGGGACAAATACCATATGATCTCACCTTTAACTGGAACATAATCAACAAAAGAAAAAAGCAAACAAAATATAACCAGAGACATTGAAATTAAGAACAATCTAACAATAGCCAGAGGAGAGGGGGGAGGGGACAGTGGGGAAAAGGGTTTTCAGGAACTACTATAAAGCCACATGGACAAAACCAAGGGGGAGGGTAGAAGCAAGGGAGGGAGGTGGATTTGGCTGGGGCAGGGGGGAGTGGTGAAGGGAAAATGCAGTCAACTATAATTGAACAACAGTAAAGTAAAATTTAAAAAGAGAGATTTAATGCAGATACTTACCACCACTAAACTGTATATTTAAACAGACTTTAAGAGAAAATTTAAGAAAATATAAATACTTGGAGACAATTAGATACCTTTTTGTTAAGTTTTCAACTGTTCTCTAGAATTATTGAATCCAACATTGTTTTTCCCGTATTATAAAACTACCACCTCCCTTGTGAGCAACTTCTGCCGACATTGAACTATTGGAATGGATAGAGGCAGGTCCCTGGAGAAGGATAGAAATAGAAAAGACACATGTGGTTTAAGAAAGGCAGAACAAGTTTTTGAACCAAGGAAATACCAGCTTTCTTTATTCAAAGAAAAAGGGAGGCGATCACCTAACTGATGTGATTAATAGATACCATAAACACTCTATTTCCTAAAATGTATTCACTCATCTCATACATAATATGTCACCATTGTATTTCTTTTTTTGCCATTTTTAAATTATTTTAATTTTTCAGTTATAGTTGACATGATTATATTAGATTCAAGTGGATACCCCAGTGATTAGACATTATGTAACTTAATAAGTGATCAACCCAATAAATCTTGTACTCATCTGACACCATACATAGTTATTAGAATATTGTTTACTATATTCCTTATACTGTATTTTACATCACCATGACTACTCTGTAACTCCCAATTTGTACATTTTAATCCCTTCACTTTTTTCTCTCATTCCTCAACCCCTTCCCATCTGGTAACTGTCAAAATGTTCTCTGTATCTATGAATATATTTCTTTTCTGTTTGTTCATTTATTTTTTATTGATTCAATTATTGATAAATATTTATTTATTGTAATTTTATTGTTCATATTTTTAATCTTTTTGTTCTTCTTCTTAAGGAAGACCCTTTAACCTTTCATATAATACTGATTTGGTGGTGATAAACTCCTTTAGCTTTTTCTTGTCTGGAAAGCTCTTTAACTGTCCTTTGATTCTAAATGATAGCTTTGCTGGGTAGAGTAATCTTGGTTGTAGGACTTTGCTTTTCATCACTTTGAATATTTCTTGCCAATCCCTTCTGGCCTGCAGAGTTTCTGTTGAGAAAGCAACTGACAGTCTTATGGAAGCTCCCTTATAGGTCTCTAACTTCTTTCTTCTTGCTGCTTTAAAGATTCTCTCTTTGTATTTAACCTTTTGCATTTAAATTATGATGTATCTTGGTGTGGGCTTTTTTGGATTCATCTTGTTTGGGCCTCTCTGCATTTCCTGGACTTGTAGGTCTATTTTCTTCATCGACTTAAGGAAGTTTTCTGTCATTTTTTAAAAATAGACTATCAATATCTTTATCTCTCTTCTCCTTCCAGCACCTCCATGATGCAAATGTTGGTATGCTTGAAGTTGTCCCAGAGGCTCCTTATACTATCCTTGTTTTTTTAAATTCTGTTTTCTTTTTGCTGTTTTGATTGAGTATTTTTTGCTTCCTTATATTCCAAATTACTGATGTGATTCTTGGCTTCATCTACTGTTTTGTTGATTCCCTGTAAATTGTTCTTCATTTCAGTTAGTATATCCTTCATTTCTGACTGGTCCTTTTTTATGCTGTTGAGATTTTCACTAAGTTCTTTGACCATCTTTATAACCAGTGTTTTGAACTTTGCATTTAGTAGATTGCTTGTCTCCATTTTATTTAGTTGTTTTTCTGGTGGGGTTTTTTTCCCCATGCTTTCATCTGGGACATGTTCTTTTTGTCTCTTCATTCTGTCAGCCTCCCAGTGTTTGTTTTCATGTATTAGATAGAACTGGTTACATCTCCCAGGCTTGGTAGAATGGCCTAATTTGGTAGGTGTTTTTTAGTGTCCAGAAGCATGGCCGCCCCAATCACTCAAGTCAGCACTTGAGGTGTGCCCCCCATGAGGGCTGTGTATACCTTTTCTCTTGTAGTTGAACCTGGATTGCTGTTGGCACATCAATGGAAGGCATTTATTGGGGAAGCCAGTCTCCTCCAAGGATGCCCAACCACTGACCACTGACTTCTGATCATGGTGGGGGATCAACTGTGTATGAGCCTACCCCTCAAAGCAGGACTTACTTTGGTGGGGTTCTGGTGTCCACTGAGTCCACCCCTTGAGTGTGTTGCTTGTGGAAGCAGTTGGGTATTGATGCTGAAAGTAGAAAAGATAGTTTTCATGCTGCCTGTCACAACAAGAACCAATAAGTAGAAACAAAAATTGAATCTTTATGAGCACTTTATTCAGATAGCCATGATCTGAGAAGATGGTAGTTTATGTACTCTCAAAAATCATCTTAACTTTTCATTTCAAGTTGACCTTTTTATAGGAAGGAAGGGTAGGTAAGGGGTTTTGAAAAAGTTGATTGGATAAGAGTTGCAGTTTGGTGGTGATTTTTCTGGTACTTCTTTATCTGTTGATCAACAGTTCTTTATCTGCATCATGGGATTACCTCCCTGAAACACAGTGGCTCAGATACCATCTTCAACATTTGCAGACACCCTGGGGCACAAAGGTTGAATTGCTTGTTGACTTCCTGGAGTCATGTGCTCATACATTCCAGTTCCTGGAGCAATAGCTTTGTACATGTATTAATCACTTAAGCCTATCAACTAAGGCTAAAATCTTTAACTCTTGAGTTCCCTTATCAAGCTGTCCACTAAGTCCACTGACTCCGAGGACTCTTGGGAGGTACAAGCCAAGATCAGAAGTCACCTGTGTTCTGCCTAGGGCCACCCAGCACAAGCTACAAAGCCATCTGGAGATGGCTGTTACCTGTTCTCAGCTTGGAGATGCCCAGGCATGGCCAAGCTGCAAACCAAGGCCATTAGCTGCTAGTGCCAGGACTGGGGCCACATAGCAAGAGGTACAGGGCATGCTGAGAGCCAGATGCTGCTAGTTTGAGAAATTTTAAGAAATCTGAAGCATGATCCAAGACAAGCCATTTGTATAGAAAGTCCACTGGAAACAACAAAGTGGGGACAGGAGAAGTTAGGTGAGGTAGGACCTCAGGCAATCACCAGCACAGGGCAAAGAGTATGGACCAAGTTGTTGGTGTCTCAGATATGGGGCCCACCTGCTGGCTTTGTGGGGGTAGGGCTTAGGAAAGGAACAAGGGGCTCTGACAGCACTTCTGTCTAGGAGAAAGCAGCACCCTCAGCTCTCATCCTGATGCTGGAGAGTTCAGTTTTTTCCCATATGTCTTGGGTGCCTTTCACCCTGCTGCCCCAGTGGTGGAACTCAGAGGAACTGAGTTCAAGTAAGTCCATGCTTGGGCCTTGTAAGAGGAACTGCCTGAGACTCCAGGAGCCCTCCATCTTCTTCACCCAGAAGTTATGGGGTCTTCTCTTCCTGGCACTGGAACTCTGGGATGGGCACTTCGTGTAGAGATGAGACCCCTCATTCCTCAGGGGGAACCTCGGCAGCAGAAATATCCCTACTGATTTTAACTGCCACACATGGGTTTGGGACCAGCACATTGTGCATCTCCACTCCTCCTACCAGTCTTGATGTGGCCTCTCTTTTAATTCCCTAGTTGTAGGATTTCCATTCAGCCAGACTTCCGGTGGTTCTGAACAATGGTTGTTCTGTAGTTTAGTTGTATTCTTGATGTGGTTGTGGAAGGAGGTGAGTACTGCACTACTTATGCTGCCATGTTGCTTCAAAGTCACCAGTGTTGTGTCTCTTTATCTCAAAGCACTTACTCCAGACAAAATGCTAATATCCACAGAAGGTTTTTGTTAGTCATTTACACCTTTTGGTGACAGATTTGCAGATTCTTTCCTAAGAGTAAACTTTAATAGATGAGATAGGGAAAGTAAGTGAGTGCAGCAACACCTGAAGGGATTGGGGGGAAAGGATGCAAATCTGAGAGCCTCTCAGTTTTGGATGGGGCACTCCCTAAAGCCACATAAGCTGGTGACAAGCCTGGCATTTAAAACCTTACCAACAGAACTATCTGCACCATAAGAATAAGGTTCTTAGAGACAAGGTGAAATTTAACCACATACCATTTCTTTCCACATGCAATATACTCTGGATACAGACTTCTTTTGGCAAGACAGCTGAAATTGGCTGCCTTTTTACCTTTCTCTTAACCTAGCAGAATCTGAAGGAGAAAAGGTATTAATAATAATAAATGTATAAGTGCACACTTCTGTTGTCAATTTATTTTCAACAATGGCATTGATTAAATTAAATGGTGAAAGAAAGGGTTTTATTTTTTCCAATAAGTAGTATTAGAGCAACTAGTTATCTGTGAAGAAATCTGTGCTATAATTGTAGACTATTTTTCATGAGTTCATCTTCTCTGAACTACAAGGTCCATCTGGAATATAGTATGAAAAGCTATCCATTTACTCAATGATGAGATTACCCTGCATGAGACAGATACATTGTGGGTTAAATGGGCCAGCCTAGAGGTCACCATGTAGATGGCATTTCAGAGGGAAGTGCCAAGTTCCCTACAACCAACTGATAAGCAAACTTTTTCACCCATTGAAAACAACCTGTTTTTGAATATGTGAAGCAGTCCCCTAAGTAATTTAAAGCCAGCAGAGTTCTGATCATCTCTCACCTCAGAATTCCTCAGCAGAAGCCTATCTGTGGGGTGATAATCACCACACTTACTGATGCTGATGACCCAATGTACTCACCTCGGCTCATGTGTACTTTGGGCCTTCCCACTGAGCTCATACAAATTTGCTGGGACAGCAGCAGCTCAGACCTGCCTCAGGTGGTACCCAATCTGTAATCATGGTTGATTGACAAAGTGGTAGTTTGAGTCCGATCAATACCCAAAAATCACAGCAGGAACACAATCGCCCTTCTGCCTTCACAGTGCACACACAAAACCAGAACTTTTTCTCAGTTCACATTCCAAGGTTACAGAACAGAAATCAGTTGACTTGGATTCTGGTCCAGCTCAGTCATTGATTGGCAAGTGACCTTCAGCAGGATATTTATTGAATGCCTGCTATCTTCCAAACATCGTTCTAGGTTCTGAGCTCTGGGAATATAGCAGTTATTCCAGGCAACAGAGTATAAAACTAACCAAAGTAACCACAGATGTGAATAGTGTTATTAACAGAGAAGATGACTAGTGGGAGGTGGGAGAAGGCCTTTGTAGAACATGACATTTCTGCTAAGATGCAATGGAAAGGACTCAGTGAAAAACCTGGGAAAAAAACATTCCTGGCTCAAGAACACCAAGTACCCAGAAGCTGAGGTGGGGAAAAAGCTTGGCATGCTCTGGGAACCCAACGAGGCCAAGACATTCAGAAAGCATTAAGAGGGAAAGTATATGAGATGAGGTTACAGAGTTAGGCAAAGACTGAATTATATAAGACCTAGTGGTCTGATGCAGACTACAGCCAGTGGTGTCCGTGGTATTGTGGATGCAATGAACAAATTCACTGCAGAAATCCTGTGGAGAAAAGGTATAGCACGACCACTCTCTGAGAGAGAGAGAGAGCACCTTGACCCTTGCCTGGACAAGCTTTTATTGCTTTCTAGTAGCATTACATCAAAGAAGTTTCTCATTCATTATGCTCAGGTTTACCTTAAGTGATTACTTCTTACAGATAACAAAGGGAAAAATGTTGCAAATGCAAGGGAATGATAGAAGTGATTGATCTGGTTACACTCCATCCTTGGGATGGCTTAGCACAGACTTTAGAGAGTTGCTTCAGAGATACGCATTAAATATCTGCTGTCTTAACTCAGGATGAGGGAGTTTTAGCAAAAGCAAGTCTGAAAGCAGCCTAGGTACAATGCCAGCCTGGTTCCCCATGGGAAAGCCAATGTGTGGGCCTGGCTTCTGTGTGCCACCTTGCACCTGTCAGTTTTCTGAACCAGGGCTGAGTTACATTCACCATTGCCATGGTGACTGGTTCCCTATAGTGGTCCATGGTAAGGGGTCTGGATTTTTTTTCTTAATTCAGTAGAAAAATATTAAAGGAATATATCTAGGGGAGTAACATTGTCTAATTTGTGTTTATAAAAGATCAGTCTAATTGTGTGGAGAACAAACAGCACATAGTATTTATTGGGCAAGAATGGTTTTCTTTACATTTTTTAAAAAATATATTTTATTGATTATGCTATTACAGTTGTCCCATTTTCCCCCCTTCACTCCCCTCCACACTGCACACCCCCTCCCACCCATATTCCCTCCCTTTAGTTCATGTCCATGTGTCATAAGTTCTTTAGCTTCTGCATTTCCCATACTATTCTCACCCCCCCCCCATTTATTTTCTACCTACCATCTATGCTACTTATTCTTTCTACTCTTTCCGCCTCTCTCCTCCACCCACTCCTCTGTTGCTAACCCTCCATGTGATCTCCATTTCTCTGGTTCTATTCTTGGTCTAGTTGTTTGTTTAGTTTGTTTTTGTTTTTTAGGAGTGGTTGTGAATAATTGTGAGTTTGCTGTCATTTTACTGTAGATGCTTTTCATTTCATACAACAAGGGCTTGGTGATGATGAACTCCTTTAACTTGACCTTATCTGAGAAGCATTTTATCTGCCCTTCCATTCTAAATGAAAGCTTTGCTGGATAGAGCAATCTTGGATGGAGGTCCTTGACTTTCATGACTTGGAATACTTCTTTCCAGCCCCTTCTTGCCTGGAAGGTCTCTTTTGAGAAATCAGCTGACATTCTAATGGGAACTCCTTTGTAGGTGACTGTCCCCTTATCCCTTGCTGCTTCTAGAATTCTCTCCTTCATTTTAATCTTGCCTAATGGAATTATGATGTGTCTTGGTGTGTGCTTCTGAGGGTCCAACTTCTTTAGGACTCTCTCAGCTTCCTGGACTTCCTGGAAGTCTATTTCCTTTGCCAAATTGGGGAAGTTCTCCTTCATTATTTGTTCAAATAAGTTTTCAATTTGTTGTTCTTCTTCCCCTTCTGGTACCCCTATATTCAGATGTTGGAATGTTTAAAGATGTCCAGGAGTTTCCTATGCCTCTCCTCATTTTTTTAAATTCTTGTTTCTTCTTTCTTTTCTGTTTGGTTGTTTCTTTCTTCCTTCTGGTCCACTCCATCAATTTGAGTCCCAGTTTCCTCCCCATCACTATTGGTTCCCTGTACATTTTTCTTCATTTCACTTAGTGTAGTCTACATTTTTTCATCTAATATGCAACCAAATTCAATTAACCCTGTGAGCATCCTGCTCACCAGGGCTTTGAACTGTGCATCTGATAGATTGGCTATCTCTTCATCACTTAGTTGTATTTTTTCTGGAGCTTTGATGTGTTCTTTTGTTTAGGCCATTTTTTTGCCTTGACACACCTATTACGTATGAGGGGCGGAGCCTTAGGTATTCACCAGGGTGGGGCAACCCAGTCACTGGGTTGTGACATTGTATGTGGGGCAGGGGTCCAAGAGGGAACAATGGCACTTGCTCCACTCTCTGTCAGATTTCAGTCACTTCCACCACTTCCCCCAAGCAAATTGGGCCCTTCTGGTGCTGATTTCCAGGTGGGTGGGTTTGTGTATGTTCTAGGACCCTGTGGGTCTCTCCAACAAACTCTCCTGTGAGTCTGGGAGTCTCTCCCAGCACCTCAACCCCCACAGGTGTTTTCAGTCAGTGTTTTGAGGCTTTATTTCCCTGCACTAGAACCCTGGGTTGTGTGGTCTGTCTTGCTCCTCAATTTTGCCTGGTTTATCTGTGTGTGAATGTGGGACCCCCGGGTCCACCAGCCGCCTTGCATGCCACACCCCTCCACAATCTGCCACCTCTCTGGGTCCACCCACTACCACCTTGTGTGCCCTGGATCCAGGGGTCTGCCAGCCACCAATTTTTTTGTGAGAGTCCAATTTTTTTGTGGGTGGCCCAGCCACCCAACTCTGCCCCTCCTACTGGTCTGGGTGAATGTGTCTTCTTTAACTCCTTGGTTGTCAGACTTCTATACAGTTCAATTTTCTGTCAGTTTTGAGTGTTTTTTTGTTTCTAAATTTTCATTGTCCTTATTTTGTGTGTGCGAGGAGGCACAGTATGTCTACCTATGCCTCCATCTTGGCCAGAAGTCCAAAAGAATGTTTTTGTGCAGAATTTTCTGATAGAAGGATGGAGACAAGAAAATAAACCATGATTTTGTGGCTTCTGATTTGTACAGCTGGGTGGGTGGCAGTGCCTCTGGCTGGAAAGCAGGAGACTCAGGGATGAGGATTCAACTACAATGCAGGCTGATGTCCTCACTATAACTATGACCAAACACAGAAATATTCATAGCCAAAGCCAGTTGCCTCTGTTTTAGATCTTGATGACCTCACACATAAATCACACCAGCACCCTCCTGACTGCAAAGCTTGCCAGCCTTGCTTCCTGTCTCTCGCCACTGTGGGCCTCCATGATTTTTACATTTATTATTGATTTATTGACTTATTGACTTATTGATTTACTGATTTAAAAATAGGAAATGCTTCATGAATTTGTATGTCATCTTTGCACAGGGACCATGCTAATCTTCTCTGGGTCATTCCAATTTTAGTGCACGTGCTGCCAAAGTGAGCACTACTTTTTTTTTGCCACAATAAATAAATATACAAATGCATATAATGTATAATTTTAACCACTTTTAGGTGTACAGTTCACCAATGTTAAGTACATTCACACTGTTGTACAATGAACTTTTATTTTTAATATGTCATTATTCTCATCCCCTCCCCATCTTCCCTTGAGAGTCTCAGGAAAAACTGTGCCTTGGATCTTACTTCACTTACTAGTTCTCTTTCTTGTATCAAAAACTACAGAGAAACAAAAGTTGATATAGAAAGCTTGTCAAAGAGGCATTTCAAACTTTTACCCATCGAAACAGATTCATAGATACAGAGAACAGTCTGACAGCTGTCAGAGGGGTGGGCATTGGGGGGCTGAGAGGAAAAGGGGAAGGGATTAAGCAGGATGAAAATTGGTAGTTACAGAATAGTCACAGAGATGTAGATTGCAGCACAGGAAATATAGCCAGTAATCTGGTGATAAAGAAAGAAAAGGAAAAAACAGAAAAGCAAAAAATAGTAATAATAACAATAACAACATCATAATAACTATGCTTGGGGCCAGATGGATATTTGAAGCAGTGGAGGGACCCAACCCCATAAAGTACATGATTTTCTAACTATTTTGCTGTACATCTGAAGCTAGTGCAGAATAATATTGAATGCAAACAGTAAACAAAAATATAAATTAAAAAATAAAACTTATTCCCAGTGTAAAAGGAATAACCAAATCCTTATGATTTATAAAAAAGAAGTTTACAAGAACAAATCATTTTAAGATAGCAGTTATTGCAATTCAATTGAGTTGAACATACAATTTTAAACTTTTATTATTTTAAACATTTTATTGGAACACTAATAATTTACTACATCCATAACCAGTGTACAAAATGCAAGAAGTTCAAGTTAATTGGGCTTTTTATAGTAAAGTAACTAGTTATTTTATGAAAAAGTAATTATGGTCCCAGAACAAATCTTAATTTAATTAGAAAATTGTTTAAGTATTTTATCAGGAAAGCTAATTTCTTCTCAGAAAGAGATAATGAATTATGTCATATAAAAATGTTCTGTATTAGTCCATATTTGAAAAAATTTTCCCTGGCTGATGTGGCTCAGTGGATTGAGGGTCCACCTACGAACTGTAAAGGTTGCTGGTTCCTTAACAAGGGTCAAGGAGTTCAGCGCTGCCGCCTGGTAGGAACAAGGTGGCAGGCCAGATAAAACAAGGTAGAGGGCCAGACTGGCCCATGGGCCTTGTGTTTGACACCTGTGCAATAGAGCAATCATACAGGTACTTAAAAGAAAATGTGCATTTAATTAATTGTGTGCTTTAAGTAATTAAATAATTAACACAGAGATAATTCTGTTTTGCTTTGTATAAGACTATTTCTGTCAGCCAGAGACACCCAGACTACCTTGATGAGAATCAGGATGTCAGAAGGAATGTGAACATAAAAGCAATATTTGCTTTGGAGCAGTTTTTGCTTCTAAAAGCCATCATTGCAAATCAAGAGAGAATACCTGACTTCCAGCCAAGATGGAGGCATAGCTGGACACACTGTGCCTCCTCTCACAACCAAGATTAAGGAAAACAAAAATATAGAACAAAAAAAAAAAAAGAAAACCCAACCAGGACAGAGAGAAAATTGAATTGTGTGGGGATCCAACAACAACAATTCACCCAGACTGGTAAGAGGGGCAGAGTCAGATTGCAGTGGGATAAGTCGGTGGTGGTCCTAGGAGCGCAGTCACTACAGTCACATAGGCGGCAGTGTTGCCGAAGCAGGGCGCACAAGGTGGCAGACCATGGACATACATTCACAAACATAAACCAGGTAAAACGGGCAGCAAGACAGACAGCGCAACGCAGGGCCCCAGCGCCAGGAAGTGAAGCCTAAAAGCACCCATTGAAAATATTTGTAAGCCTGGATGGTGTAGATCAGTGGATTGAGCGCGAGCTGCGGACCAAAGGGTTGCCAGTTCTATTCCCAGTGAGGGCACATGCCTGGGTTGTCCCCAGTGGGAACCATGTGAGAGACAACCACACATTGATGTTTCTCTCTCTCTCTTTCTCCCTCCCTCCCTCTCTCTAAAAATAAATAAATAAAATCTTAAAAACTAAAAATAAAGAAATAAAGAAAATACTTGTAGGGGCTGAGGTGCTAGGAGGGAGTCCCAGCCTCACAGGAGAGTTCCTTAGGGACATCCATGGGGTTCTAGAGCATGCACAGGCCCACCCACATGGAAATCAGCACCAGAAGGGGCCAATTTGATAGGGGAATCCACAAAACATCGCAGAGCAAGCACCATTGTTCCCTCTCAGACCCCGCCCCCACATCCAGCATCACAACCCAGAGACTGGGCTCTCCCACCCTGGTGAACACCTAAGGCTCCACCCCTTACTATGTAACAGCTACAACCAGACAAAAAACAAAAAACAAAAATAAAACAAAACCAAAGATGGCTCTAAAGGGAGAACAGACCAGGGCCCCAGAGCTAATTCATCTGAGTGACTAGGAGGTGGTCAACCTATCAGATACAGAGCTCACAGCACTGGTAGCCAACCTATCAGAAGCACAGTTCAAAGCTCTGGTGATTAGGAAGCTCACAGAATTGGTTGATTTTGGTCGCAAATTAGAGGAACAAATGGAGGCTACAATAAGTGAAATGAAGAAAATGCACAGGGAACCAATAGTGATGGGAGGAAAACTGGGACTCAAATCAATGGAGTGCACCAGAAGGAAGAAAGAAACAACCAAACAGAAAAGAAAGAAGAAACAAGAATTCAAAAAAATGAGGAGAGGCTTAGGAACCTCCAGGACATCTTTAAACATTCCAACATCTGAATTATAGGGGTACCAGAAGGAGAAGAGGAAGAGCAACAAGTGGAAAACTTATTTGAACAAATAATAAAGGAGAACTTCCCCAATCTGGCAAAGGAAATAGACTTCCAGGAAGTCCAGGAAGCTGAGAGAGTCCCAAAGAAGTTGGACCCTCAGAAGCACACACCAAGGCACATCATAATTCCATTAGCCAAGATTAAAATGAAGGAGAGAATTCTAGAAGCAGCAAGGGATAAGGGGACAGTCACCTACAAAGGAGTTCCCATTAGACTGTCAGCTGATTTCTCAAAAGAGACCTTCCAGGCAAGAAGGGGCTGGAAAGAAGTATTCCAAGTCATGAAAGTCAAGGACCTCCATCCAAGATTGCTCTATCCAGCAAAGCTTTCATTTAGAATGGAAGGGAAGATAAAATGCTTCTCAGATAAGGTCAAGTTAAAGGAGTTCATCATCACCAAGCCCTTATTATAGGAAATGTTAAAGGGACTTATCTAAGAAAAAGAAGATAAAAAATATGAACAGTAAAAAGACAGCAAACTCACAGATATTAACAACCACACCTAAAACAAAAGCAAACTAAGCAAACAATTACAACAGGAACAGAAACACAGAAATAGAGATCACATGGAGGGTTAGCAACAGGGGAGTGGGAGGAGGAGAGAGGGGCAAAAGGTACAGAGAATAAGTAGCATAGACAGTGGGTGGAAAATAGACAGGGGGAGGGCAAGAATAGTGTGGGAAATGTAGAAGCTAAAGAACTTATGACACATGGACATGAACTAAAGGGGGGAATGTGGATGGGAGGGGGTGTGCAGGGCAGAGGGGAATGATGGGGGAGAAATGGGACAACTGTAATAGCATAATCAATAAAATATATTTTTTAAAAAAGAGAGAGAATACCTGACAATAACTGGGCATAGCCTCTAGAAAGGGAACAGAAGATATGCTGTTTACCCTACATGTGACCACTGGGGAGATTCAGAGGATCATCTTGAGTAGTTGGTGAACAGAGAAATGGGCTATGGCCTTGAAAAAAGTTGGAGGCCTAGATATGAAAGGGCCTGACTTGGGAAGCTCACAGGAAGAAGTCAAGGATTATCCGGAGCCAATGATGAACCAAAGTCTTAAAACAACTAGTGACCTCTTGAGTGAGCACCATGTCATCCACACTTGGTGTTCTCGGTACATGGGCAAAAGCATTCCATGGACAGCAATCTGCATAGCACTTCTTAGATTATTCAGCAAGACACCTGCTTACTTCCAAGAATTTATCAAGCACCTGCCAAACATTACAATGAATGAAGCACCTTTCTATGTAGAAATGTAGAACAATCTCCAAAATAGATGGAGAGGCATATAACACAAAGTGTATAATACTTTGTGTAGTAGGGTACCATTTGAACTATTTATAAAAGAAAAGTGTATATGCATGTGTGTATATGTAGTATGTAGCTAAATATTTACGTATTCATATGTGTAAAAAATATCTCTGAAGCCTGCAAGAAGCTGGTGACAGTAGTTGTCTCTGGAGAGTAGATGGGTGGCTGAGGACTAAAGTAGGTGAAGAATTCCTTATACTCCTTTGTTCCTTTTGAACATTTTTATCATGTGTACATGTTACACATTCCAAAAGCTGAATAATACAAATAAATATTCATACAAAGCAATTTTACTAGAAGATAAGTTGCCTGCAGAAACCCTCATGCATGTACAAAAGGGGGAAATACAACATTGTTTATAAGGGTAAAAACCAGAAACAACCAAAATCTTCATCAGCAGGGAATAAGGATGTAGAATATGGAATAGCATACAGCAGTTTACATAGAAAGACTAGAGATTATAGGTAGATAGATCTATTATAGAATAAAGCTAAAGCAAATGAATTAGATTGATTATCTGCACATCAACATGGAATGACAAAAACATGTTGAGTAGAAAAATTCATAATATAGAATGTGTGTTTAGTATATGATCTAGCTAGATTTTTTTAACACACTAAGTCAAAGTATAAAAATAGGCTAGAAGGATACTAAACTCACAATGTTGTTTCCCTCTAGGTAGGGGAAGTAATATTTTATTTCTTAAAATCAAATATAAAAAATATAGAAAGCATGACAAAATATCCCAAAATGTTAAAAGTTTTAATTCTGGATAATAGGAATATAGGTGTTTGTAGTTTTATTCTTTGTGTTTTTCTGTTTTTATACAGTTCTACAAATGTAAAATACAATTATCCAGCACTGGTTCTCTACATAAGTCCTTTTACTATCTTTATAAAGTTGAGTAAATTCTAAACAATCATCCTTAACATTATTAATAAATATTCCTTTAAAAATTAAAATTTGGACCCTGGTTGTTTGGCTCAGTGGATTGAACGCCAGCCCACAAACCAGGGTCTCCAGTTAAATTCCCAGTCAGGGCACATGCATGGATTGTGGGCCAGGTCCCCAGTAGGGGGCGCACAAGAGGCAACCACACATTGATGTTTCTCTCCCTCTCTTTCTCCTTCACTTCCCCCTCTCTAAAATAAATAAATAAATAAAATATTTTAAAAAATAAAATAGGGTGTAAGAGGTTTTGAAACATTGGGAAGCTCTGGCTGTGGCCTCGGATTTCACAACTCACATGCAACAGGATGGAATAATTGTCAGAGAGTACAGGTGAGTGTGGTTCTTGCTACATCACGACTCCTTGTGCAAGCCCATTTGTTCAGCCTCAACCACAAGCTCCTCCCAATTCCTGTTAGCTATTCTGTTGGCGAAGCAGGAAGACTTGTCTCAACACATACTCATTTTCCTTGTGCTCTTAAGGAAAATAAAACATTCTATAGGCGGAGCTCTGAACAACCCTCTTTAAAGGCAGGAGTCTTCACACTTACCTGACACTTCAGTTCCAGTATCCTGCCCAGCAAAGAAGTAATTAGCCAAAATGATGCCTGGAGGTTTAACTAAAGCCAAACCTGCCACTCCAGAAATCCAAGAGATTGCTGATGAGGTGAGTTGATGCACCCCATGGAATGGTTTAATCTAAAATTTTAGTTCCTAGGTTGGCCCTGTGTTAAAAATGTGAGTGAACATGAAAATCAGAATACTGGGAAATGTGTAGTTTTGTTCAGGCTTTCTTACAACTAAAAGAATTTTCCTCTTTTAAAAGATGAAACCTCTGATAATCCCTGCTGTGAGAATGAGCTTGAGCAAGTCATATCCCCTCTCAGAGCCCCAGTTTCCTCATTTGTAAAAGAATTTTTATTGGATCATCTCCAAAGCTTTTACTATGTATGGTTCTAGCGTTGTTAACTCAGTTTCTGATGAAACTTTTCTAATCTCACCATATGGAGCCAGCATGTAATTAAAGTCTGAGGTTGTTAACAATTGGACAAACTAGACTTCAAATGCATTGCACGGAAATTTTTTTTTGAATGAGTCGAATAAAGAAGAGCATGGTGGAGGCAATCCACTTACAAATTTCCTACAAATTTAACCAAATGGACAATGTTTTTGTCATTTAGTATTTAGAAGATGATTAAACTAGTAGAGAATAGATGTGGAATAGTTCATGGTGATTTCAAAATTGATTATAGTGAAAATAGGACATTAAATGTTTATTAGAAAGTTGTTTGGTTAGCTATCACCCATATAATAAAATTTATTATATTGCATGTTTTATGAAAAGAAAAATATAAATTTACTGTTTTAGGTTTGCAACATTTTCCATTTTCTTTTTTAAAAACTTTATTTATGTGTAGAGGTAGGGGACAGGAGGGATTAGGAGAGGGAAACACTGACGTGTTTGAGAAACATCAATAGAGTGCCTCTCACATACGCCCAACCCAAGCATGTGCCCTGAGCAGGGATCGAACCAGCAACCTTTCTGTTTGCTGGAAGACACTCAACCAAATGAGCCCCGCAATCAGGCCTTGTTTTGTATTTTCCTGTAGCATTCCTTCTTGCTTTTTCTTTGCAACTTCATTCTATAACACTGTTTGGCAAGCAAGATCAGCTTCTTGTGTAGGTGGAAAAGATGGAGTTCTCCATGTAGGGCCCTCACAATCTCTCTAAGAGATCAGATGCCTGGAATTCTACCATCCAATTTTTGGCGACAAATATTTCTCTTCAAAGAATTCTTTTAAAGAATAAATACCTTGGAGTTGTTTTTGTTTTGTTTTGTTTTGTTTTCCTGAAGAAGATAATTAATGCTTTTGTTGAATCCCTGTATAGGGTCAGTGTTCTCAAACTTGAATGTACACATGAGTCACCTGGGGGCTTGTTAAAATGCAGATTCTGGCTCAGTGGGTCTGGGGTGGGGCTGATAGTCTGCATTTCTAACCAGCTCTCAGGTAATGCCCTTGCCGCTGTCCATGACTTCACTTGCCTACAGGATCAGAGACACATGATGTCCTAAGAGACCTGTGAGAGATGAGCTTTCTAAAAACACAGTGCTGCCAAAATATTCTGTTTCATTTGTGAAATGAAGATAACAACACTTCTTGCCCTGCTGACCTCAGAGCTGCTAAGACTGAGAAAATATGCCTAGGTGAGGCATCACAATTGTTTACTTCAAATTTTTACCTGAAAGCATCTCTAACCATGAAAAATCCCCTGGAGACTCTCCAAGGACCAGAGCTGTAAGAAGGATGAGGAATAAGAGATTTAAAATATACAGGGTGCAGAAAATTTTATTTTAATGATTTTTTATTTTTTTTATTTAAAGATTTTATTTATTTATTTTTAGAGAGAGGGGAAGGGAGGGAGAAAGAGAGGGAGATAAACATCAATGTGTGGTTGCCTCTCACATGGCCCCCACTGGGGACCTGGCCTGCAACCCAGGCATGTGCCCTGACTAGGAATTGAACTGGCAACCCTTTGGTTCCCAGCCCATGCTCAATCCACTGAGCTACACCAGCCAGGGCTTAATTTTAATGATTTTTAAAAGCCCATCTTGGTTAGCAAGAATTTGTTTTTTAAACAAGAAGCTATCCAAAGGCCTTGCATTGTTAATATTTGTCTGTGAACCATGTGTTTCTTGCCGTGCATCTCAGGTTCCAATCCTGTCAGAGAGGGAGAATGAGACATAGGTATTTCTAGTAGCTTCCTCACCCCAGAAAGGCACTTTGCAGCTGTAAAAGCTTTGCCCTCCTTTTCAATCTCTCATTTTGATCTTTCTAACCCCTGGGGCAGGAAGAAAAGCATGATGTCCATTTTTCAGGTGAAGAAACTGAGATTCAAAGATGTCCATAACCACCTAATCAAGAAGCTAGCCTATCTCCAAATTTTTGACCACCTACCTTTTCTACCATACAGTGGCAGGAATCTGGAGAAATATGTGGGTGAGGGAAAAACAGTGGTGAGGTACAGTGTGGCAAATTTGCCTTCTCTGTGAAGCAGCAGGCCTCAGATTTAAATCAACATGAGTAATAGATATCAATGAATTCTTGAATATGTCATAGGTGTCTAGCACTTTTTTAAATATCATAGAAGTTCCATGAGGACAGTAAGACATGGGCCTGACCTCAAGGAGTTTCCAATCCACTCAGGGAAATTACCCATTAAAATACAGGTGTTCTTGAAGGAGTTGAACTTTATTGGCTTTCCCTGATGTTGTTGGAAAACTTCCTGGTGGAATGCCAATGGAAGGAAGAATCCCATTAGGAAGGAGGGAGAGGAAAGGAAAGGTCATTCCATAGATAGGGGAAAGCTTCTCGAAAAATGATAACTGCACACTCGAGGAATTTGACATCAAAATGAAAGATGGATGTTGGATGAGGTCAGATAAGAAGATCAACCAAAGAGCTTGGGGTTCAGAAGATGAACACTTCTGAGGATAGAAGAAAAGAGTGTCCCCATTCTAAAGATAACAGAGACTGGGTGGTAATTGCAGAATCATGTACTATGCTAATGGTACTTGGGACCAGAGTATACATGAAAGAAACCTCATCTTCCAAGATTCTCTGGATATCAGTTGAGTGTCTTGGCTATACCTTTCTTCCTATTTGGGGAGAAAAGTTGCCACAAAAAAAGAAGCCCAGTCTCTTCATTCAGAAGACATTGATGATGTGCATGGTACTGTGTGAATTACTATAGTCAGAGAAGGGATATAAAAAATGTAAAGATGGTCCCTGCCCTGGGAAATTTACAAAGTAGGTTGGAGATAAGAGATATACACAAGGAAATAAAGAGTCATACATGCTCCACCCATAGAAACCAATAATACAGGGCGGGCCAAATGTAGTTTTACATGAAACTACAATGTAAAAATACATTGATTCACATGAAAAATACAATGATTAATACGTAAATAATAACATGAGCATAAGCTCTATGTTTCAGGTACTTACAACTGTAAACCTACTTTTGCCCCACCTTACATATATGTAATTAAGGATTAAATGAATGACTTGACTAGCAATAGCTTCTGGACCATTACTGCTTTCCATTATTTTATATTATAAGTAAAAAAGAAAAAAAATATTGCACGAGATTTCTGACAATATTTACGGGCAGGAAAGAAGTATTATTTCAATAATTATTTTTAGAAATAAGAGCTATTATTACACACGCACAGGTACATACACATAAAACCCACACATACAAGTCAAACCACATTACTGCGTACAATTACTGGCGTGCACACAGATTGTGGTTTTTGTCTGCCAGGACACCACACAAACACCCCGTCTGCATACCATTATGGACACACCTCAGGGCTTAGCATGTCATGGCACTCACTCACCCACGAATCTGTGTTCTACTCTCTGACTATAGCCTCCTCCTTAGTCACCTCTCCCATGGCCCCAGCCCTAGAGAACCTGCCATTCAGCCACCCCAGATTCCTCCAGGCACTCACCCTCCCATCGTCATCACGTGTGCGGGCCCACTAGATCACTCGTGCAGCCTGGGCCCACTATGGGTGGTTCCCTACTCTCCATCCCGGTTCCCATGACCCCGTGAGCTTCTGGCATCCCAGTCCTCAGTTAGAGGTCACTCCCACTGCCACCACTTCCTCCTCAGCTTCTGCTCCAGGTTCACAAAAAATTGATCAAGGAACATACAAAACCACAGAAAACTCACCCCTTGCAAATCTAGGATTCATGCCAGTGAATAACAGCAGTAGAATCAGCGGGCTGCCAAAACAACCTTTTTGTCATAGCTTGTTGGCCCTTTTCTAGAAACCCCACAGAGATGGAGCTGGACCTTATGTCTCCTCAGTTCCTCAGTCCCTCCCATTGCCACGGTCCCTCCCGCCAGTGTCTCAGTTCCACTCTTAGAAGATTGTGGTCATCCTGTATAAGAGCACCCCGATTTATGGACCCCCCTCTGATCTCATTCCACCCTCCCAGCTAAGATCTTGTCCTCTTTTCTTAAGTCAGCCCTTCCTCTCTTATGCCAGGTGCCATCACTTCATGTGTACCGGGTGCCTTGCCCCATGCTTCCCCCTTCCCTCAAAACATGGTCAGACAGCAAGTGTCCACAAGGCACCTCTCACCAGCCCTAGTGTATTTTCATGCTGCTACCCAAACTCTCCTTCCTTACTGCACTGTAAAATTTCCCAAAATATGGCCTACCCATGTTGCCATCGTTACCTTCCCACCTATTCTTTCCTAAATGATGCATAGTCTAAATGATTCTGCAGAAATATTAGATACAAGAAAAACTCCTGGGTGTTGTGTGCAGCATGGCTGGAATCCTCAGATCCCAGAGAACTAACAATTTGCCAAGATTCATGCTCTGCAGCAGCAAGAAGTGCTTGAACCACCCTGGGGTACATGTATGTCACCAGGTGCTGCTCGCAGGTAGCATCCTTCTCCTGCTGGGGCCCAAGCAATTCCCCTACCCTGTTTCCTCCAGCACCTCAGCCACCACCATCCATGGCAGGCTGAGGAACTGAACCCCAACTGCGTTCAGCCCAAGGTCTGGCTGTTTTCCACCGGGCTCCTGAACACCACTCCTAGCTGGCCTTCACCCTCTGAACATCCATCCTAGGGGCCGATCTTGAGATATACAGTACTATTTTTGCAATTTTGAGTCAGGAATTATTTCAAAACAAATTTTTTTAATGGAAGAGTAATTATTGTTCTCCCCCTGCTCCTTTTTTATATGAGTCAAAGACATATATAACTATTAAAGCTTTGCCATTCAAAACATTACCATATAGCCGGCCATGGCCAGAGGGCTCAGTTGGTTGAAGCATTGTCCTGTACACCAAAAAGGTTAGGGGTTCGATTCCCCTTAGGGCACCTACCTAGGTTATAGGATAGATCCCCTGGTCAGGGTGTGTTCAGGAGGCAACTGATAGATGTTTCTCGCTCACATCAATGTCTGTCTCCCTCTTTCTCTTTCTCTTTCTCTATCTTCCTCTCTTCTTCTCTCTCTAAAATCAAAAAATATATCCTCAGGTGACAATTTAAAAAAGAATTACCATATTGCCACATTACCATATTACTAAACTGAGTTCATGTAAACCGAGCCTGAAGCAACAAAATTTGACCTTTTAGTCAGCCCATGTGATCTTATTAAAGATAGGTCTTTTCCACCCACCCATTCCTCCCCACAGTTATCACCCCTTTTCCATCTCCGTAAGTTCTCTCTTTTTTCTTTTTTTAAATTAATTTCTTGTTGTTCAATTACAGTTGTCTGCATTTTCTCCCCACCCCTCCCCTCAACCCCAGCCAAACCCACCTCCCTCCCTTGCTTCCACCCTCCCCCTTGGTTCTGCCCATGTGTCCTTTATAGTAGTTCCTGAAAAGCCTTCCCCCCATTCCTTCCAACCCCCAAGTCCTTACCACCACCCCTCCCTTCCAGACATGTCAGCCTGCTCTCTCTGAGTCTGTCTTTGTTTTACTCAATAGTTAAGTTTGTTAATTAGATTCCACATATGAGTGAAATCATATGCAAGAGGGTACAGGTGGAATAAATGGTGATGGAAAGCAAGTAAACAAACAAAACAGTCCAGCCACTTAGGAAAGACTACAGACACCAAAATACTAAAAATTTTATCTAATAAAATCTATAGTATACTGAAACAAATGTGATCAAGTCGTATTTGACCCAGACTTAATATTTTTATTTATTAAAAATAGACTTCTAAATTATGCATCAAAGAAAATAAAAGCATTTGGAAAAAAATAGGTGTTTTTCTTTCTTTGAAATATGAAACTACATCCTGGTGGGTGTGGCTCAGTGGATTGAGCACCAGCCTGCAAACCAAAGGGTCACTGGTTTGATTCCCAGTCAGGGCACATGCGGGTGTTGGGGTCTGTGTCACCAGTTGGGAGCGTGCGAGAGATAACCAAAAATGAAAATAGCTCACAGATCTCATTATCATCATTTAAAAACCTGAGGTCCTGCATGTGTAAATCACATAGATGGAATCCAATGTATTTTTGATAATGTTTTATTCTTTTCTTAAGGTTAAACCACAGCTTGAAGAAGAAACAAATGAAACTTATGAAGAATTTGAAGCTGTAGAATACAAAACTCAAGTGGTTGCTGGAATAAATTACTACATTAAGGTTAGAGTTCAACATCCACTTTGGCACTAAGAGACTATATTTCTCACTTTATATGATGCTCCCTTTCATCTCTACCATATAATTTCTTCCTTCACCTTGTCCAAAATCAAGATGCCCACCTAGCATGCTTCCCAAGTAGTAAACGCTCCAATTTAGTAGATGTCAGTGTATTTATGTCACCTTTTGATGCAGACTTCAGCCCGCAAAGTCCGTGTGTTGTGGCTTCGAGAGACAAATTTACATGGACTACAGAAGTCCTGTGGAGAAAAGGGACGGCATGGCCGATCTCTGAGTGAGAGGGGGCCCCAACCCCTGCCCGGACAGGCTTTTATTGCTGTTCTGGGAGCACTACATTGAGGATGGTCCTCATTTACTATGCACAGGTTCACTGTAGGTGATTACCTTTCACAGATAACGAAGGAAAGAATGTTGCTAATTACTTCAAAGAGATGGATGTTGCAGATCAAGGGGAAAAGTGGTTGAACTGGTTACACTCCATACTTGGGAGGTTTAGCACAGATTTTAGACAGTTACTTTAGAGATATGCAGTAAACATTTGCTGCTTCAATCCAGGGTGAGGGAGTTTTAGCAAAAGCAAGTCTGGTGGCAAGCAGCCCAGGTACAATGCAGACCTGATTCCCCACGGGAGAACCTATCCACGGGAGTGGGTCCTGTGGGCCGGACCTCGCTTCCACTGGCTTTTCCGAGTAGGGGCTGGGCTACATTCCCATGCCATGCGGAACGGTTCCCTACAACCTTTCTCATGTTAATTTAGGAAGCCTTCTTCTATTGATTCTTAACTTAATTTCCAGAAATTGTATAGAGAAAGATTTCATAAAAGTTCAGATCATGTTTAGCTTGTGGCTATGGCTACTTCGCACACATGTGAAGTGGGAGCCTGAAGGCCCGGGCTGGACCAAAAGCTCTCTTGAAACTTATTTCACCTCGAAGCATTGTGCCTCTGTGTGTCTAAATGAGTGAATGTTAGGAACAACTTCAATCATTGACTGGGAAAATAATTTAAACCTCTTTTGCCCATTTTCCTTTTGATTAATATAATTTAAAAAATTTTTGCGATTCAACTTGTGGCACTGAAGGTATATTATAAAGCAATGAAACATTAAAATATTTTTAAATTAATTTTATATCTATATCAAAAAATTAAATGATGTATTGCTCCAGTTCCAATTGAAGAAAAAAGTTTGCGTACTTATTGAGAGGGAACCAATTTGACAAGTCAACTCTAGATATTTGGGAGTCAATTTTGTCCTTTTGTATTAAAAGGATAATTCTGATTTAGTAAATATAACAACAGACATTCAAATGATTTAGTTGATGTTTACTAAATAATTTGACTGAGGCACAGTCCAGCTTATTTCTTTTTAAGAAAAAATTAATTATAAGATATGAAATTTTTCTGAAAAGTTTTTAGCAAAGAAAATAAAATAAGTGGTGCTAACCAGCTCAGTATGAGAAAATCACAATATGAATTATGGAAGTGGATGGACCCAGTTCTACCAAATTGGAGCTATGAAATATGCCCGGCCCTGGGATGTGTGCAGGGTGTGGGGCCCTGGGGTGTGAGAGCCTGCCTTGTGCTCAGAAAGCAGCCTGCTCTCTTCATAGCTGGAAAAGAACTCTTTCCAAATAAAAAATTATTTTGTTCAGTAACAAGCAGTCCATCAAAATTAGGATCATTATTTTAATAATTTATAATTAATCTAAGTAACTTTCACATATTGATTAACTCATAAAATTCTTTTTTTTTTTTTAAGATTTTATTTATTTATCTTTAGAGAGGAAGGGAAGGAGAGAGGGAGACAAATATCAATGTGTGGTTGCCTCTCATGCATCCCCTCCTGGAAACTGGCCTGTAACCCAGGCATGTGCCCTGACTGGGAATCGAACCACGATCCTTTGCTTCACAGGCCTGCGCTCAATCCACTGAGCTACACCAGCCAGGATAAAATTCTTTAAAAATGCATCAGAAAACTATCTTGAGAATATCTTCCCTGAAGATCACCTGCCCAGACTTAACCACAGTCTCTTCTCTTCCCTTTCCTTTTCCCTGCTACCTTCTTTTCCTACCTTCTCCTTCCTCCTGTTAGAAATTTCTCCTACTGGATTATAGCCACGGACCCCAGTTCCCTCAGACTTCCTATCAGCCTAGCTGTTAATCCCTTTGCTCTGAGCCACTCTAGATTGAAGGTCTCACTGGTGATGTGATGCTCGCTGCTCCTTCTCAAGGGCCTATCAAAAGGCAGGTGGCAAAATGAAAGGATTGTAAGCTTTGGTCCTGGCTTTGAACCTTTGTTTGACTTGTTCTACTAGTCAAAATCTGTGTGATTGCAGCTCCTCATCTCCTCTGAGCCACCATTGCTTTATCCACACAAAGCAGACAATAACCTACTTTGCATGGTGTTGTGTGGAACAATGGAAGCAAAAATTTCCTGAGTGCAAAGAATGTACCAGGCACTGTTCTAAGAGCTGGGTGTGTATCATCTCATTTAATCCTCTCAACAAATCTATTGGATAAGTATGATTATTTTTCTTGTGTTACTGATGAGACAACTGACCCCTGGGAAAGTGAAATCAGACAACTATGAAAGCAGAAGCCAGGGAGTCTGATGCTTCACTACTGGCTCTAATAATATATGCAAAGGCTGGTGCCTTGTTCCAAGCACAGAATGAATGCTTTTAATAGGTTACACCATAGAGCAGGGGCATCAAACTCATTTTCACCCAGGCCACATTAGCCTTGTGGTTGCTTTCAAAGGGCCAAATGTAATTTTAGGACTGTATAAACGTTAACTACTCCCAAACAGTTGAGCGAGAGCTCGGCACTGCTGCCCAGTAGAAACAAGCTGCCGGGCCAGAGAAAAAACAAGGTAGAGGGCTGGATTTGGCCCGCGGGCCTTGTGTTTGCCACCTGTGCCCTAGAGTGAAAAGAACATAAGTGCTGAAATCTGAATCTGAGTTTTGGGTCTGTCACTGATTAGCTGACAGATTTATAGAAAATTATTGTCCTTAATCTCTCTGAATCTGCTTCAGCATCTATAAAATCATCATTGTTCCACATTTTTCAGGCCCCTAATAAGAAGTAAATAGAATCATGTATATAAAATGCTCATCATAGTGCCTGGCACAGAAGAAACATTTGATAAATGGCATTTTTTAAAATTAGGTTAGCAGCCCTGGTTGGTGTGGCTCAGTGGACTGAGTGCTGGCCTGTGAACCAAAGGGTCGCTGGTTCAATTCCCAGTCAGGGCACATGCCTGGGTTGCAGGCCAGGTCCCCAGGTGGGGGTGTGCGAGAAGCAACCACACATTGATCTTTCCCTCTTTGTCCTTCCATTCCCCTCTCTAAAAATAAATAAATAAATAAAATCATTTTTAAAAAATAAAATTAGGTTAGGAAGGGTCATCAGAACACACTAAATACTATTCTAAGCACAACTTTATTGTCTCAACCAGAATCAAAAGTATAAATTCTTACTCAAACTACTATTTCAATCTTCATACCAATAACCTCCCAGCAAGATCAGTTGACTTTAGAAGGGAGACCAGACTGTCCACCCCCTGGCCCTGTTCAGTCCTACCAGTGGGCATTTATAAAATAGGTTATAATATACATATGAGAACCACAAATCTCAAATTTTCTAGGAAAATTCTGCTTTTCTTCTCCCTTCTTAAATCATGTGGCAAATAAATTGTCCCAGTCTGGGAGTCAAAAATAGTGTCACTGTGCTTCAGTACCTCTTTAAAAATGAAATGCACCTCATTTGTGCCCAAATTGTATTAAAATATAAAATAAAATACACCTAGGACCTATGTCACTTGCCATACCTTTAACCTGCCATTTCTCTCATAAAATAAGGTGATAAGTTTTTGAAAACCAAGTGTCTAAGAATGCTGGTCCAGGTATATTGTTCCAGATAAGCTTATTGTAATGAAGTCTTCTATGGTTTTATGCATAATGTTTTTTTTCTTTATTTTTATTGTTTACACTTAACTGATATCCCCATATTCCCCTTTCTCACTTCCCCCTGCCCTCACCCCCCATGTCACCTTGTTGGGTATCTATGTGCCATGCATATACATTCTTTGACTAAACCCTTCACCTTCTTTCATCCAGTCCCTCCTTCCCACCTCCTGACAGCTGTCAGTCTGTTCCATGTATTTGTGCCTCTATTTCTATTTTGTTCATCAATTTCTTTTGTTCATTAAATTCCACATATAAGTGAGGTCATATGCCCTTTGTCTATCACCGACTTGCTTATTTCCCTTAGCATAACAATCTCCAGGTCCATCCATCCGATTGCAAAAAGTTCCTTCTTTTTTTATGGCTGTGGAAAGGTCTATGGATTCTCACTTGTCATAGATCCATGCGAATGAACCTCCTTTTTCTTTTATCTTTCAGGTGCGAGTAGGTCATAATAATTATATTCACATGAAAATATTCAAGCCACTTCCTCAACAACAGCAGTCTTTGACTCTTACTGGTTATCAGACTGACAAAAGCAAGGACGATGAACTGACCGGCTTTTAGCAGCATGTTACAAAAGTGGTCTGCTTCCTTCTGCTGGCTATTGATTAATGATTCCTGCTAATAAATGCAACTACCAATAAAGAAACATTTTTTTAAATAAATTAATCTCTTCAACTATTTGTCTGTTAAATAGTAATTACCTTTTCTTTCTCAAAATCAATGTTATTGCTTTAGAGCAGAAGATCCATACAAATTGATGTCAATTGGAAATCTTGTAAAAATTAGGCCTAAGCAATTGTGGGGTTCTTTTTGGTTATTTTTTTTTTTTTAGGGTTTATTTATTTTCAGAGAGGGAGAAGGGAGGGAGAAAGAGAGGGAGAGAAACATCGGTGTGTGTTTGCCTCCTGCACACCCGCTACTGGGGACCTGTCCCATAACCCAGGCATCTGCCCTGACTGGGAATGGAGCCTATGACCCTTTGGTTCTCAGGCTGTTGCTCAATCCACTGAGCCACACCAGCCAGGGCCAAATGTTCTTTATCAATTGCATTATAATCAGATCCATAACCAGAACTTGATTTTAAGTTCTTCTCATCTGGAGACAGACATTATTTTACTCTGATGCATTTGCAAATAGCTTTCATCTTAAAAAGCCATGGAAAGAGATATTTCAAAAATGGGTGGATGGATTTGTCAGGCCTTTGCCAACTTTTGGGTGGCAACCGGTTGTTGAGGTATTAAATATGACTGTCCTTGCTTCACAAATGAAGTCTGTACAGGCCGAGGTGTGGTTCCAGAAACAATTCAGAGCCCATCAAATCCTTTCACCTTCCCAAAACCTCGCTATTCATCTCAAAAGGCTTATAGGTAATTGGCTGTATGACACCAAATCCTTCTCAGAGGAGCTTGCTTTTTCCCCCCTATACCTTTGCAATGCAAATACCTGGTGTCTTTAAGAACTATCTGGCCCATCTATTAAAATGCAAGTTTCTTTCTGGGAAGCAAAGCTTATGAAAGGGAGAAAAAACCTTAGCCATCTGAACAAACCAGTTTAACTTACTTCAGCTATTGCTTTCTAAATTAGCAAGTTTTGCTCTATAATACCTGTTTCACAGAAGTATCTTTTTTCTCTTAAATATACTGAATTTATTAGGGTGACTTTGGTTAATAAAATTATACAGGTTTCAAATATACAATTCTCCATCATCTCTATACTGTATTGTGTGTTTTCCACCCCAAGGCAAGTCTCCTTCCACCACCAAGGAAATGCCAAGTTCCATGTGGGTTCTAGAGAGACAAACAACTTGCAAAAGCAGGGCAGTCCTACCAACTGTGAGCAGCCAGAGTGTTGTCCTGGGCAGCAATGGAAGGTGAGTCAGGAAGCAGGTCAGAATTGATAAACCTGTGGAACAACTGAAGCAGGTTCTGAAATTGCAAACAGAAGCTTTATTTGGCCCTGGTTATCATTCCTTATCTATCTGGGTTTAAATATAATATGCACAACCCTAGTCACGACCTTCAATTTTCCATCTAGAAATTATTATCTTTTTCTATCCTGAGATATTCTAAAAAGGATTTGAATTAATTGGAGAACTCAAGAGTGGGAAAACTTTAGCCCTGGCTGGTGTAGCTCAGTGGCTCAGTGGATTGAGCATGGGCCTGTGAACCAAAGGATCGTGGTTCGATTCCCAGTCAGCACACGCCTGGGTTTCAGGCCAGTTCCCAGCAAAGGATGCGTGAGAGGAAACCATATATTGATATTTCTCTCCCTCTCTCCTTCCTTTCCCCTCTAAAGATAAATAAGTAAAATGTTAAAAAAAAAAATTTAAAAACAGTGGGAAAACTTTAGCTTCAGGTAATAGTTAATAAGCCTAGTAGTTAATGCATGTGAAAAGCTGTTGTTTCAGGAAGTGCAGGTATAGCCCACCCTGACTCCAGAAGACCACAACTGATTGACTTTTGTGCTCCAGGAGAGACCATAAGCAATCAAGGTGGTATCTGACCATTTGTTCCAGGGAGAGACAATTGGCAGCTCAGGACTCAGATAAAGGAAATCGCCCAGGACCCGGACACAGATGGACAAGAAAATCAGCAGTCAGTGGATGAAGGATGTTGGGGAAATTGCCGGAATGCAGCTTTTATCTGATTAACCTCTTTCCTAAGATCCCAAATCCCTTACCTACAGTTTTTTTCCCTTAAATCCTAAATCTCTTACCTACACTTTTGCCCCTTTATAAAAAAGACTGGCTAGAAAAGAAATGTAAAAAAGATGGTCTGTTAGGGTACAAACCTGCCATTTTCTCAGATCACCAAACCTCTGAATAAAGCACCTGTAAATATTCAATCCCTGTCTCTGCTTATTGGGTCTGGTAGTTGATAGGCAGCCAGAATGCTGGCTTTTCCGGTTTCAAAATCACCGTGCCCAGGTTATTAAATCACAGCCGCAAGATAAACTTGCACCATATGTAATAGAAAAGATTGGGACTGGAGGAGGGAAAAATAAGCATAAGAAGTAAAAAATAAATAAAGCTACAGTGAGGTTATTAGACTAAATGCTAGCTTCTCTAAAATAAAGTAGGATTAGTTGACAGAGGCAAGCCTGACAATTTGGCTTTTAAGGTCGTTGGAACCAAAGCAAAGACAGAAACAAGGTCAGTTACGCAATTCTCCACGAATTGTATAACTGATAAGCACAGCTATTTCCTGACACCAAGGCATGATGGACACGTCTCCCATGGTCTCTAAAAAGGGCTGCCTTCAACAGATCCCTGCAGCAAATGTGAAACAGGAGGGTGACCGAGTCCAGGGCTCGGGCTGCCTGTCACCACTCAGCCAAGAAGCAGAGACTGGGATTGGACTGTAATTCCACTTTTACTCATATCAGAGACCAGCAGTCTGAGAAGGTACCAGGTTAAAACCCTAACACCCCCCTTACCTAGAGCTTACAGAAGCAAGTTTATATAAGGGAAGTATAGGAATTTGGGAGGGGGAAATTCCTAGGGAGAGCATGAACTGGCTGTTTTTCTTTGGAGGGGTAGCTGAAAGAGAAGTCTGCAGCTTCTTCCCCAGCTGGCTCCTTTGTTCCAGTGTTATCTTTTCATTTGCATTAGAATTTCTCTTCTCTTCCCCAACGACTGTGAGGGCTGTGATTTATGGCCAGGGAGGTTCTGTTTTCTCTGGCTAGCGAAAAGAGGTATAAACCATTTATTTTCAAGTGTCCTTGGTTAGGGGATATAAGGTCTTGTAATTCACTAGCTGGCTATAAATTGCTGGAATTGTTTGGCCTTGTTTATTTTCCTGTCTCAGCTTTCCCATCCTACTTGCCCAGTAATTTTCCTAGCTTCTTGCTCCTGCTGCCTGTCTCATTCCCCCGACTCAGAGAATGGAAATTCCTAAAATCTTTTAGGAGTTATGAGGGAGTTGCTTCTCTTATCAATAATTACTTCCTCTTGACAAAGAACCTAGTCCCTGCTTACATAGGGTATGGAAGTATCTCCCTGCCTGATCTAACTTCTAATGGAGGCAAGGGAATGGGATCTGAGACTGAAATGGAGAGGCTGGGAGCTGATCCTTTCCAAGTATGGATAAGCTGGAACGCCTGAAGTGTCATCATCTTAATATGGAACTCTTGTATCCAATTCAAACATCTAGTCCTGTCACAGGTGGGCACAGGTAACCAGGTTCTTGGTGATCGGGACAAAGAATTGAACTGAACACCCAGAGTTTATAGCAGAAAACTTGGGAGCAGGCCAACTCCAAGCAGAGATTGATCTCACGTGCTGGAGGGATTCTATTCTTATAGGGCAGATCCTTCCTGGCTAGTTTTGGCAGGCTTTTACTGCACATGTACAAGTAGTTGTATTACTGTAAAGCTACTGCACATGTGGTCTCCCATGATTTTCTCTGATTGGCTACCGGAGAAGGGATGGCACAATGTTACTGAATGGATCCCCCCCCCCTTCTCCTGGGGTCCACTGTACTAGGTTCACCTTGCCCACCACCAGGGAATTATAGCTCTCCATATCAGAGATTGGCGAAAAGGAAAGGAATTACTTATTCAAAAGTTATATGGACTTAAGAGTAATGAATTAATGTCTTCATTAAAATCCCAAAGTCCCTAAAAACACCCACAAACACACACAGTCTTTCCTTCCCCGCTTTGCCTGGTCTGGGGTACCGTATCTCAGGAAAAGAAGTAGAAGTCCATGGCTCAGGCAGCCCCCAGTTCTTCCCAGTAATCCATGCTCTGCTGGCAGGCCTCCCTTGGTTCCCAGCACCACCAGCTGTGTCGCCAGGATCTCCAGTTCTTAATCCAAAACCACCTGGCACCTTCTCCTGGCCCACCAGCAAGAGTCCTTTCACCTCTTTCCTTCCCACAGTGTCTCTCCTGCGTTCTTCTGAGCTGCTAAGAGAGAGCTCTGCATCGCTGCTACATCTTGCTTTCCAGCTTCCTAAGTTGTGTGGCAAAGGGAGCCCCAAAGCCGCGTGGTGATTCTCGTCAAGGCTGCTGCGCCTGGGTTTAAATGCTAGCACCAATCTTCCTCTGCAGTCCCATTTCTGACTCCTCCCACAACTAACTACACTTACCAGCATCCCCATATTTTTCCAGCCTTTCTTGTTTGCCATAGTAAGTCTGGGCAGGCGTGGCCCTGTGGTGTGGAGCCAATCATCTCTAAGCTCTCACACAGGCTCTGTAACCAGGGGGAGTTGCCTCCCAGTTACATCCTGAGTTGAGGTCACTCCCATCTCCGTGGCTCAAAGCAATGCCACAGCTGTTTAACATATCCATGAAACCAGTTAAAGGTTATAGATATGTAAATGACCATTCTAGAGATTATCTGCAAAACTGTTGCTATGCAAAACAACTCTCAGTGGCCCTGCTTCCTGTGTCCATTCCCCAGCTCAGACTTGTGGGCGTGAGGACATCCCATGTTTTTAATATTTCCTGGACACCCTGAGTTCTGGACCCCATTACAAATCCTTCTTTTGGGGCCCCCCTGGCTGCACCCTCTTAGAGTCCTGCTAACAGCTCCATTCAGTCAAGCTACGGAGTCTCATTTCAGGAGGTGACAATGCAAATGGGCTTCTAAAGTGAGGTCCACGCAGTGTAAACAAGCAGCCAGGTAAACAAGAGTAGAGACTCTTGTGGAGACTCTATGAAAACAGAAATAACACAAACGTTAATGAGCACAGTAAGTCATAAACCAGTTTCTGAGTCTGCAAGAGTGCCAGATGAGAAGGCTTCCAAATACAAGGCTTTTGCTGAAATGAACTTAAGCAGTGACAATCTGATATATCTTCTTTTCTGCAGGTTAAATATCTCTGGCAATATCATCAGGTGTTCAGGTAAATTCTGTAGGTTGGTACTGCATCAGTAGTTCTCAATAATTCCAAATCAAAGAATGGAAGAAAAAGAAAACATTAGTTTGAAAAAAAGCTAGAAAAATTCACGATCCAATTCAGTTTGTAGGTGAAAAAACTTAACTGGAGTCCAGTATCTGCAACTGGGCATTGTGATTTCCATTGGAACACAGTTTCTGTCCCCAAAACTACCCTCATTTTATTCAGAGACTGCATTAAGTCCAGTTTTAATTTATCTTGGTTATTTGCATAAACACAAGAATAGTAGTTGATCATATAGGCTCTTTCAAATCTACTTTGTTGGAATATCACGAGGAACGTTCAGACTGAGATTCAGACGTCCCCTCAGGGCAGAAGCCAAGCCACACAATTGTCATCGGGCCTTGCCTGCAATATCTACAGATTTGGGGGAGTTCCTCAGGTTCTTGAGGACCCCAAAATATCTTGAGGTTTTTTTTCCTCAACATCTTTCAGGAAAGTGACCTAAAAAGACTGCCAAGAACATTCTGAATGAGCAAGTTACCAGGCCTTTTCTCCAAGGGGCTTTTCTGGCTTCAAGGTCAATCTTTATTCCTCAGGTTTTCTATTGACATCCAGAGTCCAGGCTTGTCTCTTTTGATTATGGCATTCCAGACAAAGACTTGGTAAATAAAACCACAATTAGAAACTGCCTTTATGTGTCTTGTTATAAAGAAATCAGATTTTTATTGGATTTATGCAAACAAACATATTGCCATGGAGATAATACTCAATTCATGAGGGGCTTCCAAAGTCCACAGGGATGAGGTATGGAGAAAAATATAAATATCTCAATATTGCTTATCAAAGTATAATTTACCAAATTATTTTTTTAAGTTTTCTTATATCTGAAAAACAAAAGATTAAAAATTAGCAATATATTTTAACAAAAAGTTATACAAGCCTCTATTATCTTCAGTTTATTATGTCCCATAAATAATTTTAATTTGTACGGATTGTGTTTTGACCTTTCAAGGCCTGACAGGTTCATGGTATTCGTGCTGACAGAAAAATATTCATGGAGCCGTTGGGATGCCTGGCATGCCTTTATTCATGGTGGACGAGCCACACATGCGGCAAGCTGCGTGTTTCCCTGCATGTCGCATGTCGTGGCCCTTGCTCCCCAGCGTGACATCCATTGTGGTACCTGTCCCCTTGCATGTGTCTCTCATCACCAACACCAGCAGGGAGTCCCTACCTGTTTAAGTATTAGAGGGGAACAAAGGCAAAAAATCCAGAACATTGCATAACATAATTCTACGCGTGCAAGCTCACTTCATGTTATGGGAACAGTTTAGCCGACCCAGTCTCAAGGTTATGAGAACACTGCTTATCAGGCCCCTCCAAGGCTATGGGAAACTGCTTCCCTTAGTTACCCAGACAGCCTGCCTCCACTTACCCTACACTGATTATTTGCCAGTATTTTTGTGGATGTATTATTCCTTAGGGTTCTGCAAATCTTAATTTACTTCAAAGATACGACTGAAACCTGTAATGTAGAGTATGTCAGAGTTCTTTTCATAAACTTTTCCAAAGGTATAATATATTTTTGCAAATGCATCAGAGTAAAACAATGGCTATCTCTAAATGACCCAAAAAACCCAAACAAACCATTAGAACACTGTGGTTACAGATTTGATCATAATGCAATTAACAAAAGCATTTACTTTCCTGCGAACACATTTTAAGATAACAACTAAAATTACAAATGAAAATATATCAGAAACTTGTAGAATCCAGGAGATTTTTATGTAATCTCTAGAGCATCTACTTTAATAATAAAAATATGTGTATACAAATAGAACATATTTATTATTTCATTATTTGACAAAGCTTATTATGTATTTTAAGCATAATAAATAGGCCTAATTAGTTCAAAATTTCTTCTTAATAAAAAGGAAGATCAAATCCCTGAGGCATTCCAGGGACCCACTGGAATGACCCAAGGCAATTTTAGGTCAAGAGAAGCCTCTTAAAATTTAAAGCCTGGGGAAGTTATCAAATGCACTTGGCCAAAAATGTATATATCATTATGAAACTATATTAAATTATTTATTTACCCAAAGTGACAATAAGGGTATCAAACATACATACAGGCTAGCAAAACTTTAGTTCTTACAATAAAGAATATGGGGTTTTGAGTAATGAAATACTTGATTAACACAATATAACACACAATTATTTTTTTTTAAATATAAAATCTGACTTCCAGCCAAGGTGGAGGCATAGGAGGACACACTGTGCCTCCTTGCACAACCAAAATTAAAGACAACAAAGATTTAGAAAAAAGAAAACAGCCAGAACTGATAGAAAATTGAACTGTACAGAAGTCCAACAACCATTCATCCAGACTGATAAGAGGGGCAGAGTTGCAGTAGGAAAAAGTGAAGGTTGGTAGACCTAGGCACTCAGGCAGCAGCTAGCTGATCCTGGGCACAGGGTGGCAATGGCGCAGACCCAGTGAGGCTGCGCAAGGTACTGGCTGATCAGGTGGTCCCACATCTGCACACAGATAATCCAGGCAAAGGGGAAGAAACGGAAGGGACTGGAATATGAGAGAGAGCAGAACAGGCGTCATTGTTCCTTCTCAGACCCTGCGCCCACATACAGCATCACTACCCAGAGACTGAGCTGCCCCACCCTGGGGAACACCTAAGGCTCCGCCCCTCACTATGTAACAGCCACAACCAGACCAAAAAAAAAAAAAAAATGACTCAAAAAGGAGAACAAATCAAAGCCCCAGAGCCAATTCATCTAACCGACCAAGAGATAGCCAACCTATCAGATGCACAGTTCAAAGCCCTGGTGATCAGGATGCTCACAGAATTGGTTGATTTTGCTCACAAATTAGATGAAAAAATGAAGGCTACAATAAGTGAGATGAAGGAAAATGCAGAGGAAACCAATAGAGATGGAAGGAAAACTGGGACTCAAATCAATGGAGTGGACCAGAAGGAAGAAAGAAACAACCAAACAGAAAAGAATGAAGAAACCAGAATTCAAAAAAATGAGGAGAGGCTTAGGAACTTCTAGGACATCTTTAAACATCCCAACATCCGAATTATAGGAGTACCAGAAGGGGAAGAGGAAGAGCAACAAGTGGAAAACTTGTTTGAACAAATAATAAAGGAGAACTTCCCCAAGCTGGCAAAGGAAATAGTCTTCCAGGAGGTCCAGGAAGCTCAGAGAGTCCCAAAGAAGTTGGACCCGAGGAGGAACACACCAAGGCACATTATAATTACATTACCCAAGATTAAAATGAAGGAGAGAATTCTAGAAGCAGCAAGGGATAAGGGGACAGTCACCTACAAAGGAGTTCCCATCAGACTGTCAACTGATTTCTCATAAGAGACCTTCCAGGCAAGAAGGGGCTGGAAAGAGGTATTCCAAGTCATGAAAATCAAAGACCTTCATCCAAGATTGCTCTATCCAGCAAAGCTGTCATTTAGAATGGAAGGGAAGATAAAGTGCTTCTCAGATAAGGTCAAGTTAAAGGAGTTCATCATCACCAAGCCCTTATTATATGAAATGTTAAAGGGACTTATCTAAGAAAAAGAACATAAAAAATATGAACAGTAAAGAGACAGCAAACTCACAGATATTAACAACCAGACCTAAAACAAAAGCCAACTAAGCAAACCACTACAACAGGAGCAGAAACACAGAAATGGAGATCACATGGAGGGTTAGCAACAGGGGAGTGGGAGGAGGAGAGAGGGGACAAGGTACATAGCACAAGTAGCATAGACGGTGGGTAGAAAATAGACAGGGGAAGGGCAAGAATAGTGTGGGAAATGTAGAAGCTAAAGAACTTAAGACACATGGACATGAACTAAAGGGGGGGAATGTGGGTGGGAGGGGGTGTGCAGGGTGGAGGGTAATGATGGAGGAGAAATGGGACAACTGTAATAGCATAATCAATAAAATATAATTAAAAAAAAAGAAGTAGACGCCCCCCAAAAAAGAAAATTATATGGTTTCTTTGTTAAGCTGTAAAAAGACAAAACACTTCCCAGCATACTATTTTACATTATATAATGCATTTTATTTTTGCATATTAATTCATGCATGTGAGAGAATAATGCCCAGCAATATCACTGGAAATTATCTCCAAATTATCTATGCAAAGTAAAATCCTTGCTTTTCTGCACCGCTTTAATGAACAGAACTGTATTTTTGTTTTCCTGCCTATTGTTCTATTTCTCCATCTATCCATAGTATTCACTACACATGGCTACTATTCCTTCTCCCTCATGCATGGCAGCTAATTTATTTTATAACATCAATATAGCATCAACATTGATATAAGAGTCTTCTGGCACCTCAATGAAAAATTTTCCTTTCAATGAGGGAGCCATCAAGAAAGTGTGATTAAAGTATTTCTCAGACTTTCAGTCTCTAAGTTTCTAAGGATAGGAGAATCTATGATGAGAGCTATGTTAGGACTGGCAGATCAAATTATATTGTGGCACTAGGGTAATGAATAAAAAATGGAAAATCAGAGAACCCCCAGTGTTCCTAGACAGTGAATGTAAAAATGAAAATTATACATTATTGGCTTAGGGCAAAGGAAATTTTAGAACTGGACATAAATTACAAAATTTTTAGAGCCCACTACTTTAGCAATGTTATAGTAATTATATTTTATAATTATATTTCAAATAATATCAGATTTACAATGTGAGATTAATATATTTGAAGCTGAAGTAATGAATGTTGGAAGAGATGTAGGATCTTAGGAAGTATCTATCAACCTTGTAGCATTTTCTTTTCACTGCCTGAGAAAAAATTAGAGAAAGTAAACTACAGAGTTTTAATCGATACAGAAGTTGCCTTGCTTGTTTGACCCATTTTTTTATATAGAAAAAAAAAAACCTTTATAAAAGAAAGGCAGTTTTATCACCTATTCAGATTAAATATTATTTTGGAAAGAAAAATAAATCACATCATGACCAGAGCCTATCTCCAGGAAGGCAGGTATATGTTTGCTGAGGGCCGTCCCCAAATCTGCACATCTTAAAGAAAAGCGTTGACACATCTCAGCTGCCATCTCAATTTCATCCCCTGACTTGTATGCTCAATCTCTATCATCATCTCCAAAGCATCCTTTCCTCAATATATCACCAAAAAGTAAGACAAGGAAATATTTTCTCCAAAGGAGCGCTAGGACTGTGGGTGCTGAGATTAAGAGCAACTTATCTCAAATGGCCTTTCTCCTTCAAATGGAAGGGGGAAATGTCAATTTAAATGCTCTTCACTGAGAATTACTTTCGCTCTTCCATTTGTCTCTGTCTTATAGCTCACCTCACCCCATCTCAGGTCACACTGAGAGAAAGCGCAAGCTGCAGTGGCAGGGAAAACAACTCCCTTCTGGGACCCAGAGCTGGCAGGGCTGCTCCAGTTCTTGAGCTGATTTTCAGTTCTATTAAACTCCGTCCTTGAAGACAGTGTATTTTTTTAATCTTAGAATTTCTAGTACCTAACAAATAATGCCCAGAGCAATGATTGAAAGACAATTGTTTTGGCTAAGGTTTCAAATCCTTGAAAAATATGGAATAAAAGATAAATGCACAGCTGAGTAATTTGTCTACCTAGCATTGGTATCTAATGTGTTATCCTATAGTGCATGGCAAACTGTCAGCTGAGGCTGATATGCATGCATAATCTAAAGAAACAAATATGTTTAAAGGTCTTACATCCAGAAATTGTCTTGTGGGAATTTGGCGGATCTATATATACCTTCCAAACTGAAAAAGATATTTGAGAAATTAGGGTTTTTTATTCAAGTTTTGCTCACATTTTAATGTAATACTTAGAAATGCTTTCACTTGGCCACTGTAGTACATTAAGAAATCATGCAAAAATCAAAAAGATCCCTAAGGGCTCAACTGATATTGCAAGTAAGATCAGATTGTCCAGGCTGCATGTTAATATCAGGGATGTAACTTGCATACAGGGGAAGATCATAAAAGTATGTTCCTCCTCATGAGATAAGCACTGCCTGGATACTCAGGAGTGCCCATGGCCATTAGCAGTTTTATTATAGCCACAAAATATATCTCCCACAGTAAATGTGAAAAAGGACCAAGTAGATGACAATTCTTTCTGTATGCTAAGACTAAAATACGAGCACTTACATCATGAGAGTTCAAATAGGTGAGGAAGAGACATTATTTAAAAGTGTGAAACACCAATCCAAAAGAACCTATGCACCCCTATGTTCATAGCAGCACAATGCACAATAGCCAAGTGCTGGAAGCAACCCAGGTGCCCATCAGTAAATGAATGGATCAAGAAACTATGGTACATTTGCACAATGGAATTCCATGCAGCAGAAAAAAAGAAGGAGCTCCTACCCTTTGTGACAGCATGGATGGAACTGGAGAGCATTATGCTAAATGAAATAAGCCAGGCAGTGAAAGACAAATACCATATGATCTCACCTTTAACAGGAACTTAATCAACAGAACAAACAAACAAGCATAATATAACCAAAGACACTGAAATTGAGAACAGACTGACAGTCACCAGAGGGGAGAGAGGAGGGAATTTCAGGGGAAAAGGGGAAGGGTTTAGAGCAACAAGTATAAAAGACACATGGATAAAAACTAAGGGGCTGGAAATGGAAGGGAGGTGCAAAGGCCTGGGGCAGTGGGCTGGGATGGGAGTAAAAGACAGAAAAATGTACAAGAACAACAATTTTTTTTTTAAAAAAGGTGTCTAATTGATCATGTGAGAAAAATATTCATATGGATAATTTTCTAGTGTGAATGGTCCTGCCTGTCTTCTATGAAATCCTTCAATGGCTTCCAGCACTGCAACTGGGAATGAGAAAAGTATTTTGTTAAGATAGTAAGATTTATGTAATTATAAGTAGAAGAAAAATGATAACAAGGGATACTTGAAAATGATTCTGCCATGAGAGGTTAAAAGCATGCATTTTAACATGATTGACCTTTTACATTAGATAGAATAAAATGTCACCCAAATTAAAGTGATACAGAGGGTGGCAGGAAGGTCCCTTCCACCCAAATAAATTTGCTCCTTTACTAGATTGCTCTAATGCATGAAATTATACTGTGAGTATTCCTTTCTTTTCTTACACTATCTTCCTCACAGTTTCTACTGCATATTTTACTCAGGACAGAGAACTACCAACCCCTGACCTGACTTCTGTGATGGCACCTGTGGGATCATGCTGGTCATGGCTCCTCCAACCCCTGTTATGGGAGCCTGGCCAGACAGCCCCAGACAGGAGGAATGTGTACTGCTTTGGAAATGGGTTGTAATTCCCTCCTTATCTCCTTTTGGAAGCAGCTCCTTATCCTGTGTGATTGCTTCTTGACCTTTTCTCTATGCACATACACACCAAGGTAATGTAGTTTAGAGTTGCACATACACATACTTCCTTTGTCTGGGACCCCTTGCAACAAGACTTGGACTCAGGGAGGCATGGTCCTGCTTTGCTGACCTGTTGCCATCAGTGCTTCCTGTAACATGAGTAATAAAGGCCATGTCTGTTCCATCCAGTCCTCCTAGTGAGTTTTTTTTTTGGCTTATCTGAATGAGTGGTCAAGATTCCTAGGCTCAACTTGTGCATCACAACACTCAAAGTAATTAGATATAAGGATCGATAAAGTAGGGGGCATAAAAATAAAAAAAATAATTGATAGCATCAAAATTCACTCACTTGACATTTTACCCAGGGCTTTTAGACAGGGATAAGCATGAGAAAGTCATTCGGTCATGGGTAACTCCTACACTTTTGAACAAATATTTTCACATCAAGTTTGCATGCTATATGCCAACCTAAAGGCATGGATGGATATGTTGGCAAAGGGAAAGTGAGAAAGGCTGAGAAGGAACCAGGACTTTAATCACCTGATATCTGCACAATGGCAGTTGGGAGAGTGGCTTGGGGAATGTCAGGGTTGGGTTTCCAGAGAAGCTGACTTGACACAGGATTGCAGCTGTGGTAGTTTGTGAGGAAGCTCTGTCAATCCACATTCATGGACGAGGCTAAGGATACAGGGCTGTGCAGAGGGTGAAGCTCAACAGCAGCAATATTGTCCCAGGGGTCCTCTGCCCCTGCAGTGACCTCTGGTCCTGTGATGACCCTTTAGAGTTATCAGGATTTGGGTTTGGACTCTGGGCCTTCAGGCGTCTGTACTGAGGTCATTGGATACAGGTTGTCTCTGGAATCAAGTCTGACCTTGGGCAAAGCTCTCTACCGCTGAATCAAGATTCTTGAATGGGTGGAAAGCTGAAAACTACAAGTCAAAAAAAAAAAAAGCCTGTCCACTATCTGGGGGATGGATTCCTCTGTTTTAATGGTGGATCTTAGCATCTACAACTACAATGTACTACTTTTTTTGAACTGACTAAGGTAATCATCAATGACTCTCTAATTGATAGAAATTTTTACTTTCACTCTTTAACATTCTCTTTTCGACACAATCTATGCTTATACAAGCCCTACTATTTCCTATTCCTTTTCTTCTCAATGAATCCATCTTCTGACACCTTTAATGTATTTATTCAATGTGATCTTGTGTGTAAAAAATTAGGATAAGCCATTTAAAATATATGTAGAGAAGATGCAATCACTCCATTCTTTAAAGGGAAATAATGTCTGACACATGTTTTCCATTTTTGTGGTTTCTGCAGTATTTTTTTTGTTCAAAATATTACCATTGCATGAGTCACTGCATCCTTTGTATTAACTTTTTTACTGTTTATTTTAATTTACATGTGAAAATGTATGCAATAATTCTACCACACTATATTAGTTGAATCAGAAGTATTAAAATAGCTACTGTTAATGGTAGACCTATGAGAGCTTACTGCATTATGCTGCCTTAGAAATACATGATGTTTACTCATTAACCAACAATAAACTGGGCAGCTGAGCTTCTTTTTTCCTACAAAGCCATGCCTTGGGTTATCTGGGAAAACATAATATCCAGAAAATAATGCAACTCTTTGCTATATATATGACTTATTCACTGACATTTTAAAAAAGAAAGTTTTACAATGGAAAGTTTTAAACAAGTGAATCTGAAGAATAAAAAGATTAACCAAATTCTTGTTTCAGGTATTGTATATAATAAGGACTTTAGAGATGTATGAGCAGTTGAAAACAGTACATTCCACTGTTTCTCACAGAGTTTTTGTAATATATTTGTAATAACTATATTTGCAATATAGTTATTATCAAACTAAAACAATGCATTCCAAAGACCATTACATGATTAATATTGCCTGATGGAACCCTGATTCTGACAAATACTTGATGCATATTTCTGAAACAATTCACCTCCCTCTGACACTAACTTTCACAAGAATAACTCAACCTCACTATTCAAACTCAGTTTTACATGAATTCACCAGTCTCCATTCTAAACCATGCTATCACTTCCTACATTGCAACTCAGACTGCAGACTATCCCTCATGTAATGTATGTCAGGCAAATATTAAGTACAGTTGACTGTTGAACAATAGGAAGGTTGAGGTACCAGCTGCTATGCAGCAAAAGTACATGCATAACTTTTGACTCCTCAAAAACTTAGTTGTCCCTCAGTACATGTTGGGATTGGTTCTAGGCCACCTGTGTATACCAAAATCCATGAATTCTGAAATCCTCTACATAAAATGGTATAGATAAATGCATACAATTGGCCCTTTGTACCTGCAGACTCCCAAGCAGGGACTGAAACAGCACAGGCATTTGTTGAAAAACAAACCCCCAGGATACAAAGTCAACACTCAGAAATCAATGGCATTCTTGTACACCAACAATGAATTATCAGAAAGTGAAACTAAGAAAAAAATCCCATTTACTATAGGAACAAGAAAAAGTATCTAGAAATAAATTTAACCAAGGATGTAAGAGACCTGTACTCGGGAAACTATAGAACACTGAAGAAAGAAATTGAGGGTGACACAAATAAATGGAAGCCTATACCCTGTTCATGTTTTAGAATATATAACATCATTAAAATGTTCATACTACCCAAAGCAATCTATAGATTCAACACAAATCCTATTAAAATACCAATAACATATTTCACAGATTTAGAACAAGTATTACAAAAATTTATATGGAGTGAAAAATGACCCTGAATAGCTTTGGCAATCTTGAGAAAGAAGAACAAAGTTGGAAGGATCACAATACCTGGTATTAAACTACTTCAAGGTCACTGTAATCAAGGCAGTCTGGTACTAGCATAATAACAGACACATAGATCAATGGAACAGAGCAGAGAGCCTAGAAATAAACCCATGGCTCAATGGCCAATTAATATTTGACAGAGGAGGCACAAACATACAGTGGAGTAAAAATAGTCTCTTCAACAAATGGTGTTGGGGGAACTAGACTGGTACATGAAAAAAAATGAAACCAAACCACCAATTTACACCGTACACCAGAATAAACTAAAAATGAGTAAAAGGCTTAAACATAAGTCATGATATTATAAAAAGTCCTAGAGGAAAACATAAGCAGTAAAATTCCAGACACCCGCATAGCAATATTATTTTCAGTATATCTTCTAGGGCAAGAGAAAAAAAGGAAAAAACAAACAAATGGGACTATATCAAAATAAAAAGTTTCTGCATGGCTAAAGAAACCATCATCAATATGAAAAGGGAACCAACTATATGGGAACACATATTTGCCAATGATACCTAAGACAAATGTTTAATCTCCAAAATATATAAAGAACTCACACAACTCAACACCCGGAAGAAAAACAATCCAATTAAAAAATGGGCAGAGGACCTGAAAAGACACTTCTCCAAGGAGGACATACGGAGGGCCTATAGACATATGAAAGGATGCTCAACATCACTAGTCATCAGAGAGATGTAGATTAAAACCACAACAAGGTATTACCTCATACCTGTGAGAATGGCCATCATTAATAAATCAACAAATGAGTGCTGGTGAGGATGCAGAAAAAGGGCACCTAGCGCACTGTTGGTGGGAATGAAAACTGGTACAGCCACTGTGGAAAAAAAGTATGGAATTTCTTAAAAAAATTAAAAATGGAACTGCCTTATGGCCCAGTGGATTGCATTGCTGGGAATACACCCTAAGCATTCTGAAACACTAATTCAAAAGAACTCATGCACCTCTGTTTTTATAGCAGTACTATTTACAATAACCAAGTGCTGGAAACAGCCTAAGTGCCCATCAGTTGATGAGTGGATCAAAAAATTGTGTTACATTTACACAATGGAATACTACACAGCAGAAAGAAAGAAGGAATTCCTACATTTTGCAACAGCATGGATGGAACTGTAGACTATTATGCTAAGAGAAATAAGCCAGTTGACAATAGACAAATATCATATGACCTCACTTATAACTGGAATCTAATGAACAAAATAAACTAATAAGAAAAATAAAACCAGAGATACAGAAATATGGAGCAGACTGACAGCTGCAGGAGGGGAAAAGGGAGGGGGGATGGTGGGAGGAAGGGGAAGGGATTGTCAAATAGCATCTACGAATGACTCACGGACATGGACAGTAGAGAGGAGATTGACTATGGGTCAGAGGCGGGGTGGAGGGGGGCAAAGGGGAAAAAAAAACTTGGAACAACTGTAATAGAATAAACAATAAAAAGAAAAAAAAGAAAAAATCCAGGTATAAGTGGATCCACACAGTTCAAATTCTTGTCCTGGATCTCAAGGATATTACAGCCCATGTAAAAACTAACATTAATCCAGTATTCAGGTAAATATCCATATCAAGAATATGGTGAGTGCCATAGAAACATACCAACGAACATTGTAGGGAGCTCTGAAAGTGTGTGAATAGCACAAGCTAGGAACTATGGGGATTAAGGAAAAGTTGTCTGAATAAAATCATTTGAGCTGAGGTCTGAGTAGTGATGGTAGATTAACAAGATGTAGGGTGAAATCTTCTCATGCATCATGTACAAAGGTCTTGGGGCAAACACCACTGTTACCACCTGGTGGTGCTGGAGCAAGTCAGGCAGATCTGGTGAAGCGTGGTGACCCATTCTCGCTGAAATGTACAGAACGGCACAACAGTGTGTGCAGAGCCCCGTGGGCTGTGCTTCCGAAGGCCCCGGCTCCTTCACTGTGCTTCCATGTCATGAAGCTGGCATGAGTGCTGTTTGTGACTAAAACAGAAAAGCTCCACTGTGTGGTGCCCTGGTAAATGGAGTTCTGGAAATGCTGTTTGCCCGGGACCATGGGACCCCAGTCCTAAGGGAAACTGGGTTCAGACAAGTCACTCCAGAGAGGAAATGCCTTCTTTCCAACGTAGCTTGTTGCTAGGCAAACCCAACAACTCTCTAGGGTCAATCATTAGACAGCCCTGCTTTTCTCCATGTAGTAGCACAGAAGTACCAAAGACCATAACGTAGGAAGAACAGGTACCTGAGGACATGAAAGAAGGCTGGGGCAGCTTGAGCAGAGATCACGGGGTATTTCTACTTACTTAATTGATTTGTATGCATGAGGCCAAGTTCATTTTTAACCACACTTCATTCATACATTAGGGTTTTATTATAAAGAGTCCCTGTGCACTTGAAGATTTGGCTTAGCATGAAGTGGACATTTGAATTAGGACAGTTTTTGTTTATTTTGGTTTTAGTTTTGTTTGAATACTTGGCAATAAAAAAGCACAATATCCCAGGAATTTTATTAAAGGTCAGTATCTGATGCATTAATAACTTTCTTCTTCTTTCTTCCCCTATTCTTCCAGAACCAGTGATAGTTTCTATCACAGCTCATGCCTGCTGGGTCTTGTGACAGCTTACTGTCACCATCTTTGCTACCAGACTGGATCCACTTTTCTTGTGGAATACTTCCCATAGGCTTAAATTTAGGTTTTGAAGTAGACTTACATGGCATATATATTCCTCTTTAAAAAGGTCTAAGAATGTGACAAACCCCCGGATCCTTATAAAATATACTGGTGAAATTAGCAGGCACTGATGTTTCAACTGGAGGCAGTGCTGTGAAATGCATAGGCGCCTGACAAGGCACACATGAACTAATAGTGGACTGATAGTAAATGTCTTTTAATATACAGCTGCATACGTATAAAGCTTCCTCTTAGAGCTGCAGAAAGCATTTTTAGCCATATCTGTACCTTCAGAGAGGTCAGCCAGGCATTTTTGGATCACTTTTGCATGATGTGTTATTTTCTTAATTGCATTCTTGATTAAAGGCTGCTGCATTATAAGCATAGACCATCACACAAGAAAAAAAATAGCTCTAGGATATCCCAAACTACAGTGTTCCTATTTCCTTTGATTCTGTTATAGATTTTCACTCTGACCGTGCCACCGACTGGCACTTCTCTCCATCCCTGGACATGTCCTGAGGTTTTCTTCTCCAGCATTTTTATTTCAGTTTCCTATACTCAATCTCCCTAGTCATTCATACTGCTCCTGGTAGACAGCACTGTGTCATCCTTATGACAAATACATTTCATAGTGAGTACTGAACGTTAGATTAGCAAGGATTTCCTGGAGTGCTGTGTTAAACCATCATTTATCTGTTGTGAGCTACAGTGGGATTGGTAACAAAATGTACTGATGTTCATTATTATGTCAGCCATACACACTGAACAGGATGGTGGTAAAATAGCAATTTGTACTGGGTAAATTCCATCACATGTAGAGAAGAATAACATGGACTTTGGCCCTAGGCAGACCTAGAATTCTGACTCAGGGAATGGTGGATGGGAAAATTGTTCCGGACTTTTAGGCTGAGAGACTCTAAAAACACTAGACTACATATAAAGTAAATCTTCCAAAAAGCATCATGCAGCTAACAGGAGAGTGAGAGATCTTTGGAAAGACAAAATCTGGAATGGTAAACAAATGAGGCATTTTGCATCACTTTTGCACAGCCGCAATCCTCAGATTCAGAAGAGGTGCTGATGGAGGCTCACTATCACTAAGGATAGGCTCTCAGGTAGGGAGACACCAGTTGGAGTCCCCTGGCCTGCCTAGAACAGCACAAATTAGAGAATTTGTACAGTACCAACTTAAAAAATTTCAAGGATATAGGAAGACATAGGCAAGAAGCAGAGCACAAAGTAGTTGAGATCCAGCAACACAATCCCCAGGTCCTTTCTTACCACATTAGTATGTTTTCTGTCTGGTCATAATTAATATCTGAGGTCTCCAAGTTAGGTATTGATCACATCACTTATACAGAGGGAGCTGTCTTAGTCAGAGCATATCACTGTTTTATCTCCTGTTAGTGTAAATCAGAAATCCCTGACCTTTTTGGCACCATGGACTGGTTTGATGGAAGACAGGGGCACAGGGGAAACAGGAGGCAGAGCTCAGGTGAGCTTGGCTCACCCCCCTGTGGAATTGGGGGAGGGGAGAATGGAAGTGGAACTCAGGCGACCTTTGTTTGCACCAGAGTTCCTAACAGGCTGTGGACAGTGGCCCGGAGGGTTGGGGACCCCTGGTATAAATTACACGGCATTTCTCTTGACCCACAGTTATGGAGAGTTTATGGTTTCTGTGCCATAAATAATCTAGACAGACTCATTACACATTGCTGCAGCACATTACAGATAAGGACTGTACCACAGAAACACCATCAGTGTAGGTGCCAGGAGGGCTTCCATTGGCATATTTTCAAAATATGTCTGGGTTGCCTTCCTTCTCCTCATTCCTGGGGTCAACCTCCCTGATAAAGTGAGAGATAAGATTTCAAGGCAGGTAATAACCATTTCCTTTCCTTGTTCTTAGATTTCTTAAAGTTTGATGACATAATTTAAAAGGCTTCTCTATTCCAATATAATGAATAAATTATCTCTTTTTGGCATGTAAACATTGTCTCCCTGTGGAATTGCTTTCCTACAAGATAAGTAAGAGGTGAATTTAAATGCATATGTTACCCTGCATGCTACTCAATTCTCTATCCCAATATTATTAGCTGCATATTAATTTCAAGTTAAAAGTTCATTAACATCTTTATGAAAGTATATAACATTTACTACATGTCAAAGACTTATTCTTTAATTGTATAAAAACTTGAAATTCTGAATTCATTAAAATTTTAATTTACTTTAGGAATAATAAAGTATCTTCTTATTTTGATGACATATTGTAGTTTTGTGGTTTCTACAGCTTATTTTAATAAGATATTTTCTTAATATTTTTCTTAAAGAATAAGTTTTAATGTTACTTGCTATAATTTTTAATTTCCTTATAATAATATTACCCCTAATAGTAGAGCAATTGTAATAATATAACTCATAGGGGTGTCCAACCTTTTGGTGTCTCTGCACCACACTGGAAGAAGAAGAGTTGTCTTGGGCGACACATTGAATACACTATAACATGTAATTACAAAAGAAATTTCATAATGTTCTAACTAAGTTTACGGTTTTGTGCGGGGCTGCATTCACAGCCATCCTGTGCTGCAGGTGAACCCATGGGCTGCAGGTTGGACACCCCTGTAACCATTCGAGCTGTGGACCATGATGCCAACCATGGAGAACCGTTACTAAAAGTCCCAAGGGAAATACGCTGGCCCAAGGAAGGACATTGTAGGGGAGATAAGATGATCCAGAAAGTGGAAGTCGAATTGGATTGTTGACTTGTAAACAGGTTCTTCCTTTAAGTTAAGTAAATGCAGCAGAAATATCTATTTCAATGGTGTTTATAAATATGTCCTTACAATCTCCAGTTTAAAACCAAATAGTTTATATCTTTCAGCGAACTAAAGAATTAACTATACATTTTATGCCTCCATTTCCAGAGTTTGAAATCTGGCATCACATATCAGCATAGGTACCACTCTCATTGAAGTGCACGTGATGTTTTCATCAGTTGCTGTTATTTGGTAATAAAAGTAATTTTTTGTTTTATTTGAAAGATGTCTATTGATATTTTATATAGTCTTTGAAAATATCCATGTTCTCCCTTAATTCTAGCTCAACTAAGCTAAGGACAGTTGAAGCAATAACCATATTAAATTTAAGCATGAAGAGGAAGCAAAATAAATGTAACTGTGCATGTTGCTATCAATATAAAGCTACTAATTTTTGAGTGTTTACATCTACATTTTTCTGTACAAACTATGATTAGTATGCTGCCACACAAGTATAATTTGTGACTAATATGTCTTATAAAATTAAAGAAACAGTTATGATAAATATGATGAGGATATATGTAAATAAGGCAATTTTATCTTTTCCAAACTGATCATCTCAAGCATCACTTTATGACATGAGTCCCTTAGTTAATGGCAGTATAATGCAGGTTTAATGGATGTCATTTTTCAGACATTTGGATTTTTTAATTGCTTTCCTTTCAGCTTCATTAGCACGATGGCAACTCTTTAGTCATTCCAATTTTAAGTAAAAATATTCCTGTAACTTCTTTTTGGTTTGAAGAAAATGCATTATTCAATAAAGATGTCACACAAATTCAGGCTTTTATACCCCAAATTTCAGAGTGGCTAAAATAGGCAACTATTGTTTGACTTTTCCAGCAACTCTTTTCCCATAATCTAAGACAAACACCTGTTTACTCTGACAACCAACCCTTCCTAGCCCCATCTCTTCCAAATAGCACGTGTGCCACAGTGTCCTGCCCAGCCCCTAACTCATACTAGAGTTGAAGGGTAATGAAATCCAGGAAAGAAAATGTAAAGCCCACCCTCTTAGTCCATGAGCTGCGAGGGCCGTGTATGTTTGAGGGGTTTGGTTACCATTTTCTCTAGCCATATGTTAGGAGCTCTCTTCAGACAGAGGAAAGAGTGAGGACTTTTTGCAAATAAGGCTGTGGCTACATTATTTGATGCCTTAACTTGCCACACTTTAAGCCAGATTAACCTCTGGACTTCCTTTTGATGTGAGTCATCTATCCCTGATTTTGTTTTTCCTAAGTATCTCGAGTTAGTAAGCTGTGCCTGAATTTGAATTCTTCAGCTATACTCTGATTATAAAGCACTGCTTAATTAGTCCTACTAAATCATATTCACCAGCTGACCAACTGTTACCCATTCAAAATATTTCATTCAATAATAAGACAAATTGCTTATTTGTCTAAATTATTAGCTAATTTTTTTCCAAATGGTTGCATCATTTTGAGGCCCCAGAAGCCACTGCAGATGTTAAAAAGTAATTCTCTGGTGGCCATAGAAAATAGCTTTATAAGCTGTTGCTAAAGCTTTCAAGTACAAAAAGTGTATCCTTAAAAAAGTTAATGTCACTTTCCAGCAAAGCTGTTTTATTACACAAGTAGGCATGAATCAAACTGACATAAATGTATGTGACAAGACCAGAGAAAAGAAAGAAGAATGACCCTTAAAACAAGAGCTATAGATTCACTAAACTTTACAAAAGATAGAAGATAACTCAATCCAGGAGAAACTGACAAATATTTGAGGAAATATAGCTATGGTAAATATGAAAAGCACAAAAGTATAAATAAAGCAATTTTATCTTTTCCAAACTTACCATTTTAAACATCTATTATATGAAATAGTGGGAACTTATCTCTAGTAATCATTGAGGTTGTATTAATAAAAAATTTAACATTTATATATGTAAAACAACAAATATTGACCCTCTGAACATTATCACAAACAAATGAAATCTTCATGAAGTGCCTTGAAGAAAGTACAATAGATGGAGCAATTGGCTGAAAAGTAAACTATTGACGAGTAACCCAGTATTTACTTTGTCACATAAAGTTGTTTCCTAACTTTTAAATTTCTGCATGTGGTACAGTTTATAATAGTGGATTTAATTATGTAATTCTAAATAAAAATAGGAACATGAAAAAGTTATAAGGATGCATGGATGATACCTACGGTTTTCCTTGTATTTCCTGAGAATGCACGCAGCCCTGCTGCTGTTGTGCGTTGCCCTTCCCCTGTGCCTCCCCAGGGAGACGTCACTCACCAGTGAGGCCCCCACCAGGCATGTAGACAGAGCAGGAGCAAATATGGAGCCTTGCCTTTGCCTCAATGTTCCTTATTTTCCTTTATGTTAGTATCTCTCCCTATCGTTCAATCTCTGTCTCTCTTTCTTTCTTAATCTCTCTCCCTTTGCTTTCTGTCCTTTCTTCCTCACCGCTTTTCTGTAATCCCAAAGAACATTAGCTAATTTTCATAGTATGTGAGTGTGTGTTACATAGAAAGAGGAAACTAGAGAAAAGATTGTAACACTTGTAAATGGCAAGGACTGAGGCAACTTCATGTGCCTTCCATATCAATGTAAATGAAATTGTAGGATAGAAAGTATTCTACAATTTAAGAAAAACAAACAAACAAACAAACAGATAAACAGAACACTTCACTACACTATAGTGGCACTAAATTGCAATCACATCCATGACTAAGACTCCTTTAAAAACAAGTTCTCTGATGGCACATTTCCTGAGAGTCAGTCTTATTTTTTATTGTTGTTCAACTACAATTGTCCCCATTTCCCCCCATTATTCTCCCCCAGCCTACCCACCCTCTCCTCCTGCATTCAATCTTCACCCTCCCCCCATTGTCTTTGTCCATGGGTCCTTTATACATGTTCTTTGACTTGACCCTTCCCCTTCTAAGCCCCATTATCCCCCTTCCCTTTCCCCTCTGGTTAAAATGAGTGGATCAAAGAAATTGAGAATCACTCTTAAAAACCATTAAAAGAGAATAAGCTAACAACAATCTAAACAAATAAGTCACAACTTTCCCCAGCAAGGAGCCTCTCCTCAATGACATTCTGACAACTTCCATTTCTACCAAAATGCCTGATGAGGAATGAAATGGATTACCAAGCACTCCCCCAATCTAAAAGCAGGCTAATCTCAACAGTGAAAAAAGCAGATCATGTATATGAGAAAGTCATTTATGCACTGCAGACCACTATAACAAATTCAAGATATGGATATATAAAGATCCATTTTTACTTTCTTTTTAATTAATTAGTTTAAATGTCAAGAAAGTTCAAACTTTCTGAAGGATATTTTGCCATTAAGTCTAAGAAATCTCAAAGTGTTCATGAAATTTGAAGAAATTATTCAACTTCCTGGAATTTAACTCAATATGAGAAAATACGGCAAGTAGTTACACTGATGGACCTGTAGTTATATGAACCATTGTCCTGGAATTACTTACAATGTCATAATTTGAAATCAATTAAAAATCCCCAAATAAAGAATGCTTTAAAAATGACAGTGCTTCTAGAACAGTGGAGAGTTAGTGAAGTATTGATAACTTGTGTTAATTTGAGAAAATACTCAAAAGTCATTGTTAAATGAAAAAAAGTCTTCATAACATTTTCAACTGTACATTAGAAAAGCCTTGTCCTTTAACAAATTTAACACTTGTCATACAGCTCAACTGATATGAAAGGACTTGTAAAATACTTGAGTAAAGGAAATTGCTGTATTGAAACCAGTAAATCACTGAAAATGTTAAGTGTGAGCATTTTCTAATGGGGCCTCTAAATACAACTTTTATTTCCTATTGGCTTAAAATATTTGATGTAAACTATGGAGTGTGATGATAATGAAACATTTTTAAATGAAAAACGGAGACATTTGAAGAAGATACAAGATACAAGAAACACTGTACATAGGACAATGACACCTCAGTCCCCTTCAAAGTAGTCCCCTTGGGACCTCACACAGTTCTCCCAGCATCATTAGCAATTGTAGCACATTGTTCCTTCTGCTCTGGTAGCAGAAGCTGCAGAATGAATTTTGCCATGACACATTTTATGCCAAGATCCTGCATCAAAATCTCAGATACAGTAGTTTTTAGAATCCCCAGTTCAGCTTCTAGTTCTCACACTGTCAATTTGCTGATCTTTGTTGATTGCAGCCCATACGCATTTAACATTCTCAGGTGTTCTGCTTGTTGCAGGCCTTCCAGAATGTGGATCACTTTTCAACAGATTCCCAGCCATCTTTCAAGCATTTGTGCCACATTTTTATTTGTGCTGCACTCATTGCATGGTCCCCAAAAGCCTTCTGAATCATCCAAATAGTTTCTGCTGAGGAATGTTCAGGTTTAGCACAAAATTTGATTCAGATCCTTTGCTCTACTTGCTCAATCATTTTGAATGCGATGGCCAAACAGTACACATGCTCACTCAGTGGCATCTACTGTGCCTGCTGACTAGTACAGTGAAATCATTGTTGTTCACACATGCACATTCCAGGCCACTATCCTTGGCTACCTGTTAATTGATGTCATTCGAACCATTCTCATTATATTGACAATCGCTGGAGTTTTTCTGGACAGACCTTGTATATGTTCTTTAGCAAATCCCTTCACCTTCCCTCATTCAGTCCCCCACCTGCCTCCCCTCTTACAGCTGTCAGTCTGTTCCATGGATCCATGCCTCTGCGCAATGCATTATTATCAACTACACTCACCATGCTGTGCATTATATCCCATTATGTTTATTTTATAACTGGAAAGTTTACCTTTTGATCTGCTTCACTGGTTTTGCCCATCCTCACCTCTGGCAGCCTCCAACTTGTCCTTTGTATCTATGAATCTATGAGTTAGATTTCATGTTTTGGTTTTAGATTCTACACATACGTGAGAGCATATGGCATTTATCTTTTTCTATATGACTTATTTCATTTAGCATAATGCCCTTAATGCCTTTCATGTTGTCACAAATGGCAAGATTTCCTTTTTATGGCTGAATAATATTCCATTGTAAATATATAGCACATTTTCTTTATCCATTCATTCATCAAAGGCGGTACCTCAATAGTGTTTTCCACAGTGGCTGCACCAGTCTGCATTCCCACCAACAGTGCAAAAGGGTTCCCTTTTCTCCACAACCTCACCAGCACTTGTTGCTTGTTGATTTATTGATAATAGCCATTCTGACAGGTGTGAGATATCTCACTGTGCTTTTAATTTGCATCTCTCTGATGACTAGTGACATCAAGCATCTTCTTTTCATGTCTCTTGGCGATCTATATGTCCTCTTTAAATCTTGCACTTTCATATGCCAATAATGAACTAACAAAAAAGGGAAATTAAGAAAACAATCCCAACTGCAATTGCTTCAAAAAGAATAAAATACCTAGGAATAAATCTTACCATGGATATAAAAGACCCATACTGGGAAAATTATAAGACACTGAAGAAAGAAACCAAAGAAGATACACCTAAGTGGAAGCACATATCATGTTCATGGACAGGAAGCATTAACATCATTAAAATGTTCATGTTACCCAAAGCAATCTTGTAGATTCAATGTAACTCCTACCAAGAAAGAGTTCCAATGTGATTATTTCACAGAACTGGAACAAATATTTCATAAATTTATATGGAACCACAAAAGGCTTCACATAACAAGAGCAATCCTGAGAAAGAAGAACAAATTTGGAGGAATAACACTACCTAATATCAAACTATACTAAAAGGCCATAGTAATCAAGGCAGCCTTGTGCTGGCATAAAAACTGACACATGGATCAATGGAACAGAACAGGGAGCCCAGAAATAAACCCCACACCTTTATAGTCATTTAATATTGGACAGAGGAAGCAAGTAAATACAATGAGCTAAAGATTGTTTATTCAATAAATGGTGTTGGGAAAATTAGACAAATACACACAGAATAATGAAACTAGACCACTTTCTTACAGCACACACAAAAATAAATTCAAAATGGATTCAAGGCTTAAATATTAGACCCCAAACCAAAAAACTGTAGAAGAAAATATTGGAAGTAAAATCTCAGACATTGCTCATAGCAGTATTTTATCAGATAGATCTCTCCAGGCCAGGGAAACAAAAGAAAAAAACAAAATGTACTACATCAAACTAAAAAGTTTTTTCACAGCAAAAGAGACCATCAACAAAATAAAAATACAACCCACAGAATGGGAGAACATATTTGCCAATACATCTGATAGGGGGTTAATATCCAAAATTTATAAAGAACTTATAAAATTCAACACACGAAATAATCTAATTTAAAAAAATGGGCAAATGACCTGAATGTTCACTCCTCTAAGGTCAATTTCATTGATTATTAATTTACCTGAAAGTTAAATAGATAGTAATATTATATATGTTTTAAAAATAATAAAAAGGTATAAAGTAAAAGATTAGTTTCTTTACCCATCTTTTCCATTTCTCATAGGTACATTTAGGTATATATATTTAATTGTTCCCATAATTACAAATAATATATGTTTGGATATCTTTATTGATTAAATTTAGCCTGAATTAATTAGTCTATCATTGAAAGGTAAGAACTGAACTTCTTGACTGACCTACCCATATCTATATTCTTGCTTACAAGAATATTATTTTTAGGGTTATTCCAGAAAATTTCAGATAGACTGTTCTGTTCCAGACTGAAATATTATTTTTTTGTACATACACAGGCATGTTAGGACAAATTAAAATTAAAAATAAGAGACTTAATTCTCCCTCTTCAAAATAAGGCCTTCTCTTACCTCCTTTTACTTAGGTAATTTACTTTAAAAAAATTTGTGATTGCTAGGTAGAGCAATCTTGGTGTAGGTTCCTGCTTTTCATGACTTTGAATATTTCTTGCCAATCCCTTGTAGCCTGCAAAGTTTCTTTTGAGAAGTCAGCTGACAGTCTTATAGGGGCTCCCTTGTAGGTAACTAACTGCTTTTCTTTTGCTGTATTTAATATTCTCTCTTTATTTTTGACCTTTGGCATTTGAATATGATGTGTCTTGAAGTAGGCCTCTTGAATCAAAGGTCATGTAAAGTGCTTCCCAGACAAGAAAAAGCTAAAAGAGTTCATCATCACCAAACCATTTTTATATGAAATGTTAAAGGGAATTATTTAAAGGAAAAGAAGATCAAAACAATGAACAATAAAATGGCAATAAGTACATTATCTATCAACAGTTAAATCTTAAAAAAAAAAAAGAAACTAAGCAAACAAGAAGAACAGAGCCAGAATCATGGATCTGGAGAGAGTTTTGATGGTTGCCAGATGGGAGCAGAGTGTGGGGGAATGGGTGAAGAGGTGAGGGGATTAAGAAGTACAAACAGGTAGTTACAGAATAGCTATGGGGGTGTGAAGTACAGCTCAGGAAATGGAGCACAAAGTGCATACGCATGACTCATGGACATGAACAATGGTGGGGGACTGGATGAGGTAGAGTGCAGTGTGCTGGCTGGAGGTGGGGCAAAGCGGGAAAAATTGGAACAACTGTAAAGCAGAATCAATAAAAAATAATTAAAAGAAAAAAACTTGTGATTGTCCATACTACTTTCCCTTTCTTTGAAACGCAGAAAATTAGATAGTAGGTCTTTTGTCAGCTCTAAGACCCACAGATGTCTTCCTTGGTCCTGGAAGGCATCTCTTTGAAATGTAAACATGAGGAGAGATACTACCCCTAAGTCCCTGTTTATGTGAGAGAGGAGGCTAACCCTTGCTCCAGGTTCCAAAATTACCTTCCATTATAAAGACATGAAAAGTCTGTTTCTCCTCTGGATAAAGCCAAGAAGCTAGCACAGATGGTCACCCCAATTACTAGGTAAAGTCAGGAGGATTTAGTTGTGACAAATGGTGCTGTCAAATTCCCTCACTTGAGGACTAGTTGGTTTTTCTTCCAAACTTATACCTTGTGAGTCGCCTCTGCTTGGTGCAATGGGGAGGTGAGTCTCCTTTCTGTCTTTGCAATCACGTAGATGAATGCCTGTGATACGCATTACACCCTGGCTTAATGTTGACTGAATAATGCAGATGCTTCCTGTCTCTACTATGTTTGTGAAGATTTTGTTTTCTAATTCTTTTCCCCAACAACATGTGCATGCATGCACACACACATTTTCCATTTAGTGTATTTCCAAATCATCTTGCATTTATTTCTGTTTAGTATTTGTATTGTTAATATAGGTGACTCTCTCCAGTTCCATTTGCTGAGATATAATTTGGGGAAATTCTCCTTGTCATTTTCCCCTCTAAAACCTTCATGTTATGCCCATCCAGACCATACAGTGGGAGCTGAGCGTAACATAAACTTCAGGGAACACACAGCACTGTGACTAATCATGCAGGTTTAAGTCGCTCACTGGCTCAATATGCAGTCTGCTTCTCTACCAGCTGATGCACTTAGCAAGCCTTTCACCCTCTTCTCTCCCCCACCCTTGTATTTCTTTGCCAATGTGTGACAGAAACATCTGTTAGAACTTCTCTTAGATATTTAATTTTTAAGGTTGTATTCTTTAAAAACAACAGTTGTGTGTTACTCCTCATGAACTCTTTGCTTGCTTTTGATATTTTAAATCATTTAGTTAATAATGACAAGTAGATTTTAGTGATACCTCATTCTCTTGTCATTCAAGAGTCTTTATGTAACTTACTGCTTTTCTTTAAAACAAAACAAAACAAAACAAAACATTTTTTGTAAGAAGACCAAGGGGAAAAAAACCCTTTCCTCTCCTAGAATGCACTTTCTGCCTCTTTACCCCTGCTTTTTACGCTTGGCATGAGTTAGTAAACTCAACAGAACATTAGTCTGCAGCTAATAGAGGTTTTATGGAAATTTCTCTTCCCCGGATCTGTTTGCTCCCCATTTTAAATGGGGACATTTCACCAAGAGAAGAAAACACTCATTGTCACATGGTGTTATCCTAATTCTTGTATAAATATATAAAATAACGAGACCAGGTCCCTCTACTGGACAATGTTCCATTGTCTCTAGTGGTATTTACATCATCAGCACACCACCCTGTGCAGAACAGAGAGCTGGGGGGTGGGGTGGAGAGGGGCGAAGTGTGCACTAATTGAAAACATCCCACAGTAAACTGTGCCTTACGTCCACATTTTCTGTCTATGCCCTTTACTTGACAGAGATGAATCACCTTTATGTCAAAAATAACAAACATATACATTCAAAAAATTCTCTTCTATGTTTAATGCCTATGATAACAAATAATTTTAAAGTCTGACAGTGTATAGTTTTTGTTCTATAATTCAAATATGTAACAGCTGCCATAGAATTTCAGAGAGAACAAAACCACTTAAGGTCAGAAGAGAAATCTTTTCAGAATATTTGAAACTTGTCTTCTTTACTTCAGAGATATTTTGCATTGTCAATTTCTTATTCTGGCCTGATTTCTGTTTTTCAACCAAGAAGCAGTTTCAAAGGAATTGGTCCTCTGGAGGAGGTCAAGAGAAAATCACCTGTAAAGAGCATTTTTCTTCACATTTGGCACAGATGTACAATTGTTGGCCTATTTATGGAGAGTCAGAATGCCCAAGTATTGTTCAAAAGTTACAATTTTAAGTTTGGGGGCATATATTTTTTATATCTAACATTAAATGTCACTATTTGTTATGATGAACTTGTAAGTCAAACGATTAGGCTGGGAGAATGTGAATGCAAATACTCCATTGCAAATTTGAAGTTAGATTTAATTGGCCAATTTTATAATCAGAGATAAATTAAAGAAAAAAAATCTGGCCTGACAGAGTGAGGCCACATTTTTTACATATTTCGTTTAACTCAGAATTCTTCAACTTTACCCTCAGAGGTAGAGTAGAAATATTGGGGTTATATGTTTTCATCCCTTATTATGTTTTTTTACCTAGGATGTTATGCTAAATATATTTGTTCATTACACACACACACACACACACACACACACACACACACACTTCTCGCTTAATCAGCTAAGCAATGAGTATACAATTGCAAACTCAACAAGAACAACTTATGTTTTAGTAAGGGAGACAGATCTTAGATATAATGAAACAAATATAATTTAAAATTATTAAAATACTCAGAAAGAACAGTGAAAAAATTAAAATGCCACCAGAGAGCAGCAAGGGGTAACAAATTTAGATGGAGGTCAACAATAGTTTATCTTTGGAAGACATTTACGGCTTTAGAAATGTGTAAGTGTTATGCGGATGAAGAGTGGTAGAGAGAGCAGCGTACATGAAAGGATTTAGACTATGAAGAGCTTGGAGCATCAGAGGAATAGAGCAAAGTCATATCTGTCTAGACAAAGTAAAAAAAGAGAGAGAGGAACAGGAGATTCTGTTGGCTGAGGTCAGGCAACACCTTATATGCCATAAACTGATATAGACAATCTAATACAATTTAAGTTCTAAAATAAGTTAAATATTTGTAAACTCATGAATTAGTCTCATCTGTCTTCTTGGTTTCATTTAAATAGTCTGTGCCTGCTTCATATTATCCTTGGAAGCTCAAGATTCTTTGGCGTCTTTCCTAAAAGCCTATATTTCTCAATCAGTAACCCATTTGCCAAAGCCTTTCTTGGTTTCTGCATTTGATTCACCTCAGATTAGACCTGTCCTATTTTATCTCCTTTAAATCCTTAGGCAAGTTAATTAGATGAATTAATATGTACTAAAATAAATGCAATTAATGATAACCAAAAAACAATTGATAAAAAAAATTGTTTCACCCACTTGAATGTGTCCATTTAGTTATGCTTTTTAAAAGTGCTAACAAATAAACAGGTAATATGAGATTTTAACAAACTGTTAAGAGAAATGAAGGTGATATCACCACTCAGAAAAATTTGACCTTATCAAATTGTATCCACGGTCACCTTCTATCCCTAAGTGTGAGTGTATGACTAGTGACATTTCAGTAAAGCACATTTTAAGCAAAATATATGGCCTAAATATCACTCCCAGAAACAGGAATCAAATAAATGTTTTAGGCCTAGGGAATAGGAACATATGTCTTTTAGTTTTATTTCTTCTCCAAGGCAAATATATTCAAGTATATACAAAGTAAAATAGTGAAGTATTTAAGCTATTGTAAATTGCTCTGGACACAGGATGCAAACCAGAAATTTTTTTCCCAATATGCACCATCCTTAAAAGGTGTCTAATGTGTGGTTACTATAAGGAAATATCAGTAGGTTTCAATCTTCATGAAGGAAATATCAGATTCCAAAAGATATAAATAGGAATTTTTAGCAATGTTAATACTTTGAAAGTAAATAGCAATTTATTATTTATTGAGGTAATAAAACTATCAGTTTTAAACACCTCACCCACATTAAGAAACAAGAAAAATCTCAAACACCATAACTTTACACCTCAGGGAACTGCGAAAAAGAAGAGAAAACACACCTCAATGTTAGAAGAAAGGAAATAACAAAGAAATAGAAATAAATTAAATGTTGAGTTAAAAAACAACAATTAAAAAGAACAACAAATTAAGAGCTGGTTCTTTGGAAATATAACCAAAATTGACAAACCTTTAGCTAGACTCTCCATGAAAAAAGGAGACAGCATTCCAATGAATGAAGTTAGAAATGAAACAGGATACAAGTGATATCACAGAAATACAAAGAATCATACGGAACTACTGTGAATCAGAATATTCCAACCTATTGGATGTTCTAGAAATAAAGTGGATAAATTCCTAAAAAATATTTAACATGCCAAGTCTGAATCAGGGAAAAATAAAAAATCTTAACAGATCAATCACTAATAAGGAAACTGAATTAGCATAAAAACCTCCTAACAACCAAAATTCCAGGAAAAGATGTTTCCATTGGTGAATTCCACCAAATTTTCAAGGAAGAATACTAACTCTTCTCAAACGCTTCAAAAAATTGAAGAGGAGAGAACACTTCCAAACTCACTTTACAAGGCCAGCATTATAAAGATACTAAATTCAGATAAAGACAGCACAAGAAGGGATAATTTTAATATTCCTGATGAACATAGATGCAAAATCTTCAACCAAATATTAGCAAATTGAATTCAACAATACATTAAAGGATCATACACCACAATCAAGAGGGATTTATTCAAGTGTAGCAAGCATGATTTAATATCTGGAAATCAATTAATATGATACACCACATTAACAAAATGAAGGATAAAAATTACACCATCATCTTAATAGATGTAGGAATAGTGTTTTACAAAATTTGGCATTTTTTAATGACAAAAACTCTCAACAAAGTGCATATAGAGGGTACAAACTTCAACTTAATAAAGCCATATACAACAAGCTCACAGCAAACATATTCACCAGTTTAAAGCTAAATGCTGTCCCTCTAAGATAAGGAACAAGATAAAGATGCCCAGGTACTTGGGCAAGGAAAACTATAAAGGCATCCAAATTTAAAAGAAAGAAGTAAAACTGTCAATATTTGTAGATGACATATTATGTAGAACAGCCTAAAGAGTTTACAAAAAAAAAAAAAACTGTTAGGAATAGTAAATTCAGTATATTTTCAGAATACAAATCAATATACAAAAATCTGTTGCATTTCTATACATTAATAACAAACTGTGAGAAAGAGAAAGTAAGAAAATGAATCTATTTATAATTACATTAAAAGAATAAAGTACCCAGCAATAGGTTTAACCAACGAAGTAAAAGACATACACTGAAAACTGTAAGACATTGATGAAGGAACTTAAAGATACAAACAAATAGAAAGATAGTCTATGCTCATGGAGAAATTAATATGGTTAAAATGTCCATGCCATGCAAAGCAATCTACAGAGTCAAAGCAATCCCCACAAAATTCCAATGGTAAGTTTCACAGAAATAGAACAAACAATCTTAAAATTTTTATGGAACCACAGAAGACCCTGAAAAGCCAAAGCAGCCTAGAGAAAGAACAAAAAAAGCTGGACACCATGCTCCCTGATTTCAAACTACCTTACAAAGCTACAGTAACCAAAACAGTATAGTACTGGCATAAAAACTGACACTTTAATCAATGAAACTTGCACACATATGGTCAATTATTTTATAACAAAGAAACCAAGAATATATAATGGGGAAAGAACAGTCTCTTCAAAAAATGGTGTTGAGAGAACTGGACAGCCAACAGGCAAAATGGACTACTTTCTCACAGCACACAGAAAATTTAACTCAAAATGGATTAAAGACTTAAATGTAAGATCGAAAACCATCAAACTTCTAAGAGAAAAAATAGATGAGAAGCTCCTTGACATCTGTCTCATTGGTGATTTTTTGTATTCTACATCAAAAGCAAAGGCAACAAAAGCACAGGCAACAAAACACAAATAAACAAGGAAACTACATAAAACTAAAAAGTATCTACACAGCAAAGGAGAAGCATCAATAAAATGAAAAGGCAAACTACTATATTACAGGGAATATTTGCAAACCATATATCTGGTGATTCATGTCCAAAATATATAGAATTCATACAACTCAATAGCAAACCAAATAAGTAACTAAAAAAGTAATTTAAAAATGGGCAGAGCATCTGAATAGTCAGTTTTCCAAAGCAGACATACAGATGGCCACATGGTACATGAAAAGTTGCTCACCACCACCAATCATCAGGGACATGCAAATGACAACCACAATAAGATATTCTCCCAAAACTGTTGGAATGCCTATAATAAAACATACAAGAAATAACAAGTGTTGGCAAGGATGTGGAGAAAGAGGAACCACTGTGAACTATTATGAGAATGTAAATTGGTTTAGCCACTAGTAAATTGGTTCAAGCACTATGGAAAAGAGTATAAAGGTTCCTCAAAAAATTAAAAATAGAACTATATGATCCAGCAATTCCATTTTTGGTTATTTATCCAAAGAAAATGAAACACTGATTCAATAATATATAGGCATTCCCACATTCACTACAGCAGTATTCCCGATAGACCAGGTATGGGGACCATAAGTTTCCTTCGGTAGATGAATGGAAAAGAACATAAGGCATATGTATCACCCATGTACACACACTCAATGGATATTATTCAGTCATGAGAATGAAGGAAAACTTATAATTTGTGACAAGATAGATGGGCCTTGAGGACATTATGCTACGTAAGATAAGTCAGACAAAGAAGGACAAATATATATGATATGACTTGTATTTGCATATAAAAAAACAAAAAACAATAACAACAAAAACAAGCTCATAGATACAGAGAACAGATTGGTGGTTGTCAGAGGCTGGGGGTCAGGATTGGGCAAAATTGGTGAAGTGTTCAAAAGGTTAAAACTTTCAGTTTAAAATAAATGTCATGGGATGTGATGGACAGTGTGGTGATTATTGTAAATAATATTATATTGGATAGTTGAATATTGCCAAACGTATAAATATTAAGAGTTCTCCTAAGAAAAAATTTAGAAACTATGTATGTGACAGACTTCTGTGGTTATTATTTCACACTATATACAAATACATAATCATTATGTTGTATGTATGAAACTAAGATAATGTTACATGTCAATAACACCTCATTTAAAATATGATATATATATATATTCATAAAGTGGAATCTAAAAAAAGATGGATCTTCTTCAATTTGCCACAACATGGAATGAACCTCTAAGACATTATATTAAATGAAAGAAGCCAGTCACAGAAAAGCAAATCCTGAAATGTTCCCCTTATAAGAGACATCTAAAATTGTCAGACTGATAGCATTAAAGAGTGGAAGAGGGGTTGGGAGGGGCTTGGTGAAAGGGACGAGTGGCATCACTCCTCAATGGGTAAAGCATTTTAGGCAAACAAGATGAATAAGCTGTAGAGATCAGGTGCACAATGGTGCACCTATAGTCAACGACGCTGGCCTGCACAGTCAAAAATTTGTTAGAGGCGTAAAATTCAAGTCAAGTGAACTTACCACAATAAAAATAAATTTTTAAATTTTCTCATTTATTTTCAGAAAAATAAATGAGAGCGAATCTTATGGGAAGAATAAACCTTTGCCTTAAAAATTACAAAATCAAATATTTTCTTTTTCTCATAATCTATTTTATAAATATTTGATTATTTTTCTAGGGCACTATTTTTAAAGAATTCAGTCACAGTTTTTATTTTTTCAAGTTTTCAAATAGCTCTTTACCCTTCAAACATATTTATTTTTCAATCTGAAATAATATCTATCACAAATCTCTAGTCAATGTACAGACATGCACTATAGAAAGAATTTAACGCAACAATTATGGGTAATTGATTCTTCCCTCCACTAAAGTGTTACATAAAGTAAAATAAAATTGTTTTCCTTGTATTGATATCTGACAAAAGTCTTACAGAGTTTTTGCTGAGTCCTTCTGAGGTAGAAATGAGGGTGACGAAGTTCTTTTTTGTCCCTATGTTTTGCAACAGCATGGATGGAACAGTCACATTTTTAATACTACCTTTTTTGGTCACAATATTTATTCCTTTGTTTAATGTATAGTTCCCTAAATCTATAATTGCCATTTTATATTTTCTTAATTTCACTTAATTTATGTTTTATGTTTCACAAATATACTACTTAAAGCCATGCACATCTACATCACTCTCATTTTAATATTTTACAAATAATCTATAATTACAGTATTGACTTATGTAACTCAGTTTGTTCATTAGATATTTCCTACATTTATATAAAATTTTTTTGCATCATTTATTATAGTTTTTAATTTTCTGCATTATAATGAGAAGGTTCGGTTCATACCATGTGAATTTGAGGAAATTGACATTTTCTATGTGGAATGCTTTTAATCATTTTTGTAAACATTTTATATATAATTGAAAGATGTGCATCTCCTGTAGAATATTTAATATATAACTATTAGTTTAAACCACATTATTCATATTTCTGTCTTTTTTAGGTAATGATTAGCCACACATTAGCATCATTATAATATTTTTGTAAGTACTCTTTTCTCTAACTTTATCTTATAATTTACATCTGCATATATTATTCTTCAGTGAAAGTTGCATGACTGTACTATCTTCTTTGGATTTTAATTTCTGCTATTTTAAACACTAATATAATTAAACTCACTTGTGTCACTCTTACATTTTACAAGTTTGCCCTTTCATATTCTTTGTTAATATATATAGCACCACATCTACTTAAACATTGTAATTTCCTGATATGCCACTTTTCATTTTCATATTTTCACCTATCTTTTTTCGAGTGTGCACTGTGATCTTCATATAATTAGATGTTGTTGCTTGAATCAAGATGAAGAATACATTAGTAAAAAAGATTAATATGTTTACATAAGAAAGATACACTTTGCCTTATTTTTCCTTACCAAGTTTCATGCATTTTAAAAAAATGACTTGTGGCTCTTTGTGTGTGCTATTTTATTCTTCCACTCATTTAAAAATAATTGTCTTATTGATTTGTTCTTTTATTTGCAGGGAATACATTCTTTGAGTAATTCTATGAATATATTATATTCATACCACACATGCTATGTTTGTTAGAATATCATGCTGGCTTTATGTACAAAATATATCCACTGCTTCCACTGCCCTCTTCTGAGCAGATGCCAACCTTTCTTAAATTATAACACTAACTTCCTAACCAATCATCCTGATTTGAACTTTCCGCAGCAGCCAGAATATTTTCAAAGAAAAGTCAGACCAAGTCACTTCCCTGTTTAAAGTTTGCCAGCTTCTCTCTTCTCAATCACAGTCAATGTCAAAGACCCTATGCTGACATCCAAGATCTCCTATGATGTGGCTGCTCAGTTACTTCTCTGATCCTTCCTTATAACTAGCCATATCACTCACTCTATTCTGGCCACAATGGCCTCTTTGATAAACCTTGCATATACAGACAAGTTCCAATCTTATGTCCTGTAGTCACTGACTGGTCCCTCTGTCTAGAACACTCTTCTCTCCCTCCATTCCTCATCATGGGACCTGACCTTGAGAGGCACCACTGCAGGGGAAGGGCAGGTGGCTGAAAGTGCCTTACTCCGGAGTCCTGGACAATTAGGCTCTGGCTATCCCACCTACCCTCATGACCTCCTCCCAAGAGGCTGGTAAGCACTTAGTACAAAGCAAACCCCTGGAAAGGGGAACAAATGCAGAGAGAATGACCCTCTGATGTGCACGTGAGTCAGGATGGCCTACAGTCAGGGGTCAACAACTGTAATGGAGAGGTCTGGCCTGATTGCATGTCAGAGGGGAGGGATGCCCAAGAGGGGTCAGGAAGTGCCGAAGGAGGCAGATTGAAATCATAACAAAAATGAAACTGCATGACAGGCTTCCAGATACCCTGGGAAGGGTGAACAACAAACACCACTTGTGACACAGCTTGCACAGAGTATGTACCAAGGCAGTGAAATGTTCGGACAGGGGAAATGACCCTCCTACTTGCTTCAGCAGCACACAGGATTTTGGGCCAGGACTTGAAAAATGAAGTGAATGTGGAAACTTGCTCTTTTTCCTCCTTTTGCTAACCTGGTTGGGGGCCATGCAGACAAGTGCTGTGACCCTCCCTGCCCAAGAAGCAACAGCAGTGGTGGGGACTGGAGCTGTGCTGTGTGGTCCTGCTCAGCCAGGTACAAGGATACACCAGCCAGCCAGAGGCCAGAGGGATGTGATGCAGGTACTGGCCAGGGGACAGTGGTTAGAGGGAGGACATCAGCAGCACAAACTCAGAAAAATGCCTGGAGCTGACCTGTAATCGGGAACCTGCTAAACCTCCTGTATTTCCCAAAGGACAGTATTGTCAAATAGGAGAAGGGATTCCAGGTGCAGCCTTAAAGTGATCTGGCAGAAGGTGGAGGGGTTATTTGCCTTTGGGTGTTTTAAAGGGAATGGGCTTTAAGGCCCATTATTCTTCCAAATTGTATAGCCTTTAAATAAAAGACTCCTTTCCTTTTTCACCAAACCTCTGCCTCCAGAGTTTATGGGCAGTGGACAGTAGAACCCCAAGTGACTGCTCAGTAACACAAACACGCTGAGAAAACCTCTCTGGTACACCAACTACCATAACACACACAAGAAAACTAGACCAGACACATCTCAAGGAAAAAGATTTCTTCACCCCTCCACAACCCTCTGTTGCTGGAGGTTTTCACCTGGGCCCTGGGGAAGACACAGTGTGTTGAAGGTCTAGGCAGGGACTCAGCATGTCCCCAACTGGGGCTGGGCCCCTCCCCCAGGCCCTTAAGCCCTGGTGGCTTTTTCCAGTGTCTGGCTCCAGTCTTTTCCTGAATACCCAGTAAGAATCGCATCTGTAACTGGGTACAAACTCCCCGTTTATCTGTTCCATCAAAGAGTTTATACTTTTCTGTTAGCCCACAGTAAGTCTTTAACAGTTTGTTACAAGTTTTAGCTGAGTTTTTTCCCACAGGTGTTACAACCATGTCTCCCACTTTGCCCTACTATAGGTTAGCCAGCGCTCCTCCTGTTCCCCTTGGAAGCCACTTCTCTCTCTCTGAGTCTCAGCTTAGTTGTTTGCTCTGCAACCCCTCTCTAAAGGTTCAATGAAAATGATGACCTTGAAGATTAGCTGCCTTTTTCTGTTGTCAGGGTGAATGCAATGCTCTTTCTAGTTCTCTATAAACTGGTCTGACCAGAATTTCCTTTGGCTTTTTATTTCATGTAAGAAAATTATGCTCCATTCTATAATTCTCCAATCCTCACTCTAAGACAAAATACCACATTCCTTTCGTGTTAGAGGGTCTGACTTTATTTTTATGCAAATTTATGAAAAAGATAACATGTTTAGTTTGATAAGTCAAGTTCTCAATATTAATCAACCTCCTTTTTTTTTTTTAAGCGTGAGAGTGGTCTTCTGCATATATTTTTTTAAACTTTCAAAAGAATTTTCTTTTCAAAGAATTTTCTTTTCAAAGTTGAAAAAATAAAAGGTACAGAGAACAAGTAGCATTGATGGTAGGTAGAAAATAGACAGGGGGAGGGCAAGAATAGTGTGGGAAAAGTAGAAGCTAAAGAACTTATGAAACATGGACATGAACTAAAGGGGGGAATGTGGATGGGAGGGGGTGTGCAGGGTGGAGGGGAATGATGAGGAAAAATGGGACAACTGTAATAGCATAATCAATGAAATATATTTAAAAAAAGAAAAGAATTTTCTAGTTAGTGTCTAAAGGAAATTTTGAGTTTATCTATC
>PVKU01007766.1:0-82579 GCA_004027475.1 Anoura caudifer | reverse complement strand
GATTTTTATTTTTTAAAACCTGTTAGGTTTGCTTCCTGACCCAGGATATGGTCCAGGTGACATGGATACTTTTAAAAAAATTGGTATTCTGCTGTTGTTGGGTGATATGTCTGTTAGATTCTGTTGATTGGTTGTATTGAGTCTTTCTACATCCTTGCTTATTTTCTGTGTTCTGTCAGTTGTTAGAAGCGGAGTGTTGATGTCTCCCACTAAGTTGTGGATTTGCTTCTCTTTCTAAGTGTGATCGTTTTTGCTTCACATGTATTTGCAACTCTGTTGTTTAGTGCATACCCATTTAGAATTGCTGTGTCATCTTATTAGATTTATTCTTTTGGCATCATCCCATGTCCCTCTCTATAATAATTTTCTTTGCTCTACTCTCTACCTTATCTGATATTAATATAGCCACACCTGCTTTCCTTTGATTAATGTTTACATGACATATTTCCCCCTCCTTTTATTTTCAAAGTGTCTATACTGTTACATTTGAATTGAGTTTTGTTTTTTTATTTTTTAGTTATATTTTATTGATTATGCTATTACAGCTGTCCCAATTTTCCCCCCTTTGCCCCCTCCCCCCAGCACCCCTACTCCCTCAGGCAATCTCCCCCCCATTGTTCATGTCTGTGCATCATGTGTATAAGTTCTTTGGCTACTCCATTTCCTATACCGTACTTTACATCCCTATGACTATTCTGTAACTACTCTTTTGTACTACTAATCCCCTCACCTCCTCACCCATTCCCCTATACCACTCTCCCATCTTCTTTTTCTCAAAGAAGTCCCCTTAACATTTCATATAATAATGGTTTGTGATGATGAACTTATTTAGTTTTTTTCTTGTCTGGGAAGCTCTTTATCTGTCCTTTGATTCTAAATGTCTTTGCTGAGTAGAGCAATATTGACTGTAGGTCTTTGTTTTTCATGACTTTGAATATTTCTTGCCAATTCCTTCTAGCCTACAAAGGTTCTTTTGAGAAATCAGCTGACAGTCTTATAGGAACTCCCCTGTAGGTAACTAACAAGTTTTCTCTTGCTTTTAAGACTCTGTCTTTATCTTTAACCCTTGGCATTTTAATTATGATGTGTCTTGGAGTGGGCCTCTTTGCTCAGAGATCTTGTTCAGGTCTCTCTGTGCCTCCTGGATTTGTATGTCTATTTCCTTCACCAAATTATGGAAGTTATCTTACATTGTTTTTTGAAATAGATTTCCAATTTCTTGCTCCTTCTTTTCTTCTTCAGGCACCTCGTGATGTGAATGTTGGAATGCTTGAAGTTGTCCCATAGGCTGCTTATACTATACACATTTTTTTATTCTGTTTTAAAATTTTTCCTTACTGTTGTTCAATTACAGTTGTTACCTTCCCCCACCCCCATTATTCTCCCCACCCTGCCTACCCCTCCTTCCACATTCAATCCTCACCCCCCATTGTCCTTGTCCATGGGTCCTTTATACATGTTCCTAGACTTGACCCTTTCCCTTCTTTCCCCATTATTCCCCTCCTCCCTCCTCTCTGGTCACTGTCAGTTTGTTCTCTTATTTCCATGTCTCTGGGTCTGTTTTGCTTGCTGTTTGTTTTATTGATTGGGTTCCACTTTTAGGTGAGAACATACGATATTTGTCTTTCACTGCTTGGCCTATTTCACTTAGCATAATGCTCTCCAGTTCCATCCATGCTGTTGCAAAGGGTAGGAGCTCCTTCTTTCTTTCTGCTGTGTAGTATTCCATTGTGTAAATGTACCACAGTTTTTTGATCCACTCATTCACTGATGGGCACTTATGATGTTTCTAGTACTTGGCTATTGTAAATTGTGCTGCTATGAACATTGGGGTGCATAGGTTCTTTTGAACTGGCATTTCAAGATTCTTAGGGTATAATCCCAGAGTTGAATTGCCAGGTCAAAAGGCAGTTCCATTTTTAGTTTTCTGAGGAAATTCCATACTGTTTTCCACAGTGGTTGCACCAGTCTGCATTCCCACCAACAATGTACGAGGGTTCCCTTTTCTCCACAACTTCGCCAGCACTTGTTTATTGATTTGTTTCTGATGGCGATTCTGACTGGAGTGAAGTGGTGTCTCATTGTAGTTTTAATTTGTATCTCTTTGATGGATTCCTGTTTCTTCTTGTTGCTCTGATTTGTTGTTTTTGTTCCTTATGTTCCATGTCATTGATTTGATTTTTGGCTTCATCAACTCTACCGTTGTTTTCCTGTAAATTGCTCTTTATTTGAATTAGTGTATCCTTCATTTCTGACTGGATATTTTTTATGCTGCTGAGGTCCTCACTAAGTTACTTGAACATCCTTAAAACCAGCGTTTTGAACTCTGCATCTGATAGATTGCTTATCTCCATTTTGTTTAGTTCTTTTCTGGAGTTTTGATCTGTTCTTTCATTTGGGCCATGTTTCTTTGTCTCCTTGTTTTGACAGCCTCTGTGTGTTTGTTTCTCTGCATTAAGTAGAGCTGCTATGACACCCTGTTTTAGTAGTAGTAGATAAAACACCCTGTTTTAGTGTAATGTAGTAGGTGTCCTCTAGGGGCCAGTGGCACAGCCTCCCCTATCACCCAAGCTGGGTACTTGAGGTGCTCCCTTTGTGTGGGCTGAGTACACCCTCCTCTTGCAGTTGCGCCTTGATTGCTGTTGGCAGGGATTTACCCAGGCCAGTTAGATGCAAGGACTGGCTGTGACCACTGACCACAAATCTCTGTCCTCTGTGGAGCATCAACTGTGCAGGGGTAGGGTGTTGGTACTCTGACATGGTCTGTAGCTGTTCACTGGGTACACAGGCTTTGGGGTTTCCTGGGTGGTGCAGGCCAAGATCAGCCCCCACCTGTGCTCTTCCTGGGGCGACCCTACATGTGCTAGAAAGCATATGGTTGCTAGTTGTGCTGGGCTTGGAGATTCCCGGTGAAGCCAAGCTGTGAATCTAGGCTGGCTGCTAGTGCTGGGCCTGGAGCCACTTAGCAGGAAGTACAGGAGCTGGGGGCTTACTGAGGCCAGCTGTTGATTGTTTGAGAGAATTTAGGAAATTGTGAAGCATGAGCCAAAAATGACCATTCATATGGAAAAGTCACTGTTAACAGCATGAGTGGGCTCCATCAGCTGGGTGGGATGGAGTCTTGGGGGTTCTCCAGGGAAGGGCAAACAGCGTAGCCAGGATGATGGAGTCTCAGATATGGCAACTGCCTGCTGGCCCTGTGGCTCTGTTGTGGGAGGGTTATGAAAGGGACATTGGCCTCTGCCCACCTTTCTGTCTGGGAAAAATCTGTCCCCTAGCTACCACCTTGATGCCAGACACTTCCATTCCTCCTTGTATACCACTGGTTCCTTTCAAGCTGCAACCCAGGTGTTGGAGTTCAGAGAGAGTGAATCTAAGTCCATGTGTGGGTTCTTTAAGAGTAACTGCTTGGGACTGCAGAAGTTTTCCACCAGTTGAATCCCTGCTGGATTTTGCAGCCAGAAGTTTTGGGGACTTATCTTCTGGCACTGGAACCCTGGGCTGGGGAGCCTGGTATGGGCCTGGGACTCCTTGCTCCCAAATTTGTATCCACCACATGTGAATGTGGGACCAGCCCATTCCATGTCTCTGCCCCTCCTACTGGTCTGGATTGAGGTGGTTTCTTTAATTCCATAGTTGTCAGACTTTCTATTCACCTTGATTTTTTATAGTTCTGAGTGATGGTTGTTCTATAGTTTAGTTAAAATTTTGAGGTGGTTGTGTGAGGAGGCAAACCATGTTTACCTATGCTGCCATATTTTTTAGTATATTTTATTGATTATACTATTACAGTTATCCCTTTTTTTACCCCTTTCTCCCTTTTCCGCCTTCATCCACCCACTTAGTTCATGTCCATGGGTAGTACACGTGAGTTCTTCAACTTCTCCATTTCTTATACTATTCTTAACCTCCCCCTATTTTGTACCTACCAATTATGCTTCTTATTTCCTGTACCTTTTCCCCTAATCTACCCCTCTCCCCTCTGATAACTTTCCATGTGATGTCCATTTTTGTGATTATGTTCCTCTTCTAGTGTTTGCTTAGTTCATTTTTGTTTTTGTTTTTGAGGTTCACTTATTGATTGTTGTGAGTTTGTTGTCATTTTACTGTTCATAGTTTTGATCTTCTTTTTCTAAGATAAGTCCCTCTAACATTTCATATAATAAGAGCTTGGTGATGATGAACTTCTTTAACTTGACCTTATCTGGGAAGCACTTTATCTGCCCTTCCATTCTAAATGATAACTTTGCTGGATAGAGTAATCTTGTATATAGGTCCTTGCCTTTCATAACTTTGAATACTTCTTATCAGCCCTTTCTTGCTTGCAAGATTTCTTTTGAGAAATCAGCTGATAGTCTTAAGTTACAGCCTTTGTTTTGAAGTCTATTTTGTCTGATATGTATTGCTACCCCAGGTTTTTTTTGTTGTTGTTAACATTTGCATGGAATATCTTTTTCCATGTCTTTACTTTCAGTCTATGTGTATCTTTTGTTCTGAGGTAGGCCTTTTGTTCTGAGGTGTACATGACAGCATGCATATGGGTCTTGTTTTCTTATCCATTCAGCTACCCTCTGTCTTTTGATTAGAGCATTTAATCCATTTAAAGTTATTGATAGATATTTATTGCCATTTGATTTTTTATACCTATGTTGCTTTCTCTATTTTTCTCCCTTCTTTTTCTTAAAGAAGGCCCTTTAACATTTCTCACAATACTGGTTTGGTGGTAATGAACTCCTTTAGCTTTTTTTGTGTCTCTGGGAAGCTTGCTATTTTGCCTGCAATTTTAAATGATAGCCTTGCTGGATAGAGTAGTATTGGTTTTAGGTCCTTGGTTTTTCATCACTGAATATTTTATGCCAGTCCTTCTGTCCTGAACTGTTTCTGTTGAGAAATCAGCTGACAGTTTTATGGGAGCTCCCTTGTAAGTAACTGTCTTTCTCTTGCAGCTCTTAAGACTCTCTCTTTATCTTTAACCTTTAGCATTTTAATTATGATGTGTCTTGGTGTGGTCCTTTTTGGACTCATCTTGTTTGGGACTCTCTGTGCTTCTTGACTTGTATGTCTTTTTCTATCACCAGGTTAGGGAAGTTTTTAGCCATTACTTCAAATGCCAGACTTGGGGCCACCTGATGGGAGTTATAATGCACCTTGAGACCAGTGCAGCTTGGGCCGGGCTTGGGACTGCCTACCAAGTTGTATGGGGCATGCTGATACCAACTGCTGCTTGTTTGGGGTCTGTGGTCCTTTCAGAGAGTTTTGGAAAGTCTGCAGTGTGAGTAGAGGCATGCCACTTGTGTGGAAAGCTGCACAGAGTGGTTCAGACTGGACACTTGAATGGGGTGGGGCAGGGTCTCAAGGAATCACTGGAGCAGGGTAAACAGTGTTAGCCAGGTTAATAGGAGCTCAGCTTTGGCATGTGCTTGCACCTGCTGGCTGGGTAGGGGAGGGCTCAACAATGGAGCATGGAAGCCTGTCACGGCTTCTGTACTGAAGAGATTTGCCCTGTCCCCTGCCCCCCAGCTCTCACCCTGAAGCTAGTCAATTCATTTCCTCTTTGCATGTGTTTGCTGCTTTTCAAGCTGCTGCCCCTGTGCTGGAGCCCAGAGTGAATGAGTTTGTGAGTGTGTTCATGTTCTTTAGCCCCTCAAGAGGAGTGCCTGACACTCCAGTAGGCCTCCATCATCTCACTTGAATGCAGTCCCTGCTGGATTTCATGGACAGATGTTATGTGGATTCCTATTCCCAGCACTTGTGTCCTGGACTGGGAAGTGAGGTGTGGGAATGGGACCTCTGGATCCTCAGGGGGGACCTTCACAACTAAGATAACCCCTCCTGATTCTTAACTGCCATACCATGGATGTGGGACCTGGTCATTCCTTCATACCAGTCTTATTGTGGGTTCTTCCTTATGGCCTTAGTTATAGCTAGTTCAGCTAGTCTTCAGATAGTTTTCAATGATAGCTGTTCTATAATTTAGTTGTAATGTGGATGTGGTCATAGTAGGAGGTGAGCACAGTGTTTACTCCACCATCTTGAACTGAAGTCCTTCATGACCTTATTTTAAAACTGTTTAGAGGCACTGCTTTCACAAGTACAGTTGTTGTTTAGTGATCCCAGAACTGAAAGGTATAAGTATGGTGAATGATTTATTTATAACATAATTTTAAAATTAATTTCTGATGGGGTTTTAGAAATAAGAATTTTATATCCTTAACTGTTTCATAGATTTGTTTATTGATCATAAAGGGACAACAACTGGGTTTATGGAGAATTTCACTTTTTACTTGGTTTTATTATTTTATAAAAGTGGCTGCTATCGTCTTCAGCACTGATAGGTTCAGAAGAATCTGCTGTGGCTGTGAGTGGCACAGCCAGGTGTCAGGCAGCAACGGACTGTAGCAGTGTACGAGGTATCACCGTAGGAGGTTCGTATTTAGTTTGGTTTTTGTTTTTTCATGAGACCATACTAGTAAAACACAATTGAAGCTAATCTTGAGGGGAAAATCTTCTGGGCCATATCATTCTATTGTATAACTTTACCTTATAAAAGTTGTTTCTCAGCCTCTCCAGTGTTTTTTTTTTGTGTGTGTGTGTGTTTCATACTTTATTTTTAAAAACTAAAATAATTAAAAATGAATTTTTGTTCTCTATTTTGTTTCTTATTCAGAGTTTGAGTTATGAGATTTAGCAAATAAAAATACCCAGGTCAATTTGAATTTCAAATTTAAAAAAATAATATTTTTTTTAGAATAAATATGTCCCACTCATTTTTTTGGTCACGGTTATACTAAATTAAGTAATTGTGTATCTAAGATTCAAACTTAGATGTATGGCTTACATTTTATTTGTCAACTCCATTCAGAGATGCAGATTCCACTGCAAAAGGGGGAAAAGCAGTCAATTTTAGGACTGCCACAAAAATGGTGAAGTTCCCGAGTCCCAGAGACTCCTGTCCTGAGCCACGTTGAGACCCGGGGAGGGAGGGAGGGTGTGCCGTGTTGGCCTTGCTTAAGCAGCAGCGCAGTGCTGTGGCCGAGAGCAGACCCCGCATGTCCAGGCCCAGGGCTGCTCAGTTACAGACCCGGGAGGCTGACTGGAGCATCTCGGGAGGAAGCCGCCCCTGTCCTTGCGCAGGAGAAGGAAACCTCCTGGGGCAGCACAGTCGCACCCCTCTGGGAGCGCTCTCCCTCTCAAGTTTTTAATGCTTGTGTGGGTCTTCTGTGTATGTTCTCCACATGTCAATTATTTGGACCTTTTAAGGGGCCAGTTTATTTGGACTTTTTCAAATAAAAGTGTTTTTATAAAGAATTTCTAGCTCTTAGTTTCTTTCTGTGACTTTATCTTACATATCTTCTCAAGGAGTTAGAGATTAATTAGACTTTTTATTAAAAATTGAGGTAAAAATTATAAAGAGCTTACGTTTCTACAACAAATTTAGCTTTTCAATAGCACTTTCTTATTTATCTAATTTTTAGGCCCACTCTTTAAATTGATTAATTTCTTTCAAGAAGATTTAGCTTATTTTAGTTTTAATGTCAGAATGAATTAGTCTTTTACTTTTACTTCCTCTGGTTCCAGATGGAAAGCCCATAATGATCTTCAGGCATATAAAAGGAACATGTTACAGGAGGTGATGGGAAGGTATTTTTTGTTATTCCTGGGTATGAGATAGGGGAGACGGGGAGTTTCAATAGAAGAGATAGGAGGACTTTTGGCCAAGATGGAGGCATAGGTAGACACACTGTGCCTCCTTGCACAGCCAAAAGGAGGACAAAAACAAATTTAAAAACAAAAAACAATCAGAACTGCCAGAAAACCAAACTGTATGAAAGTCTGACAACCAAGGAGTTAAAGAAGAAACACTCACCCAGACCAGTAGGAGGGGTGGAGACGGGCAGCCGGATGGAGAGGACTCACGGCAAGGTGGTGGCTGGCAGAGTGGGTGGTCCCGCATTCGCTTGCAGATAAACCTGGAGGAACAACTGGGGAGCAAGAGAGACCCACAACCTGGGGACCCAGTGCGGGGAAATAAAGCCTCAAACCTCTGACTGAAAACACCTGTGGGGGTTGAGGCAGTGGGAGAGACTCCCAGCCTCACATGAGAGTTCTTTGGACAGACCCACAGGATCCTAGAACATACACAAGCCCATCCACCTAGGAATTAGCACCAGAAGGGCCCAGTTTGCCTATGGGAAGTGACTGAAATCCAGCAGAGAGTGGAGCAAGCGCCATTGTTCCCTTTCAGACCCCTGCCCCACATATAGCATCACAACTCAGTGACTGGGTTGCCCTGCCCTGGTGAACACCTAAGGCTCTGCCCCTTACTACATAACAGGTGTGTCAAGACAAAAAAAAAAAAAAAATGGCCCAAATGAAACAACAGGTCAAAGCTCCAGAAAAAAAATACAACTAAGTGATGAAGAGATAGCCAGTCTATTAGATGCACAGTTCAAAACACTGGTAATCAGGATGCTCACAGAATTGGTTGAATTTGGTCACAAATTAGAGGAAAAAATGAAGGGTATCCAAGTGAAATACAGGAAAATATACAGGGAACCAACAGTGACGGGAAGGAAACTAGGACTCAAACCAATGGTGTGGACCAGAAGGAGAAAGAAACATTCAACCAGAACAGAATGAAGAAACAAGAATTCAAAAAAATGAGGAGAGGCTTAGGAACCTCCAGGACATCTTTAAACATTTCAACATCTGAATCATAGGTGTACCAGAAGGAGAAGAGGAAGAGCAACAAGTGTAAAAGTTATTTGAACAAATAATAAAGGAGAACTTCCCCAATCTGGCAAAGGAAAGAGACTTCCAGAAAGTCCAGGAAGCTCAGAGAGTCCCAAAGAAGTTGGGCCCAAGGAGGGGCATACCAAGGCACATCATAATTACATTACCCAAGATTCAAGATAAGGAGAGAATCTTAGAAGCAGCAAGAGAAAAGGAGACCGTTACCTACAAAGGAGTTCCCATCAGACTGTCAGCTGATTTCTCAAGAGACCTTGCAGGCAAGAAGGGTCTGGAAAGAAGTATTGGAAGTCATGAAAGGCAAGGACCTCTATCCAGCAAAGCTGTCATTTAGAATGGAAGGGCAGATAAAGTGCTTCCCAAGTAAGTTCAAGTTAAAGGAGTTCATCATCACCAATACCTTATTATATGAAATGTTAAAGGGACTTATCTGAGAAAAAGAAGCTCAAAACTATGAACAGTAAAATGACAACAAACTCACAGTTATTAACCGAACCTAAAACAAAAACAAGAACAAGCTAAGCAAACAATAGAAGAGGAGCATAATCACAGAAATGGAGATCACATGGAGGGTCAGCAACAGGGGAGTGGGAAGAGGAGAGAGGGGGAAAAAGGTAGAATAAGTAGCATCAGTGGTAGGTAGAAAATAGACAGGGGGTGGTTAAGAATAGCATAGGAAATGTAGAAGCCAGAAAACTTACATGTACAACCCATGGACATGAACTAAAGGGAGGGAATGCGGGTGGGAGGGAGTGTGCACAGCAGAGGGGAATAAAGGGGGGGGATGGGATAACTGTAATAGCATAATCAATAAAGCATATTTAACAAGAAAGAAGATAGATAAGATAAAAGATACCTGGATAAGATAAAAGATACATTCCTCGGACAATAAAATGGATTTTTGAAAAAGTATAGAATTTCTGGAGATTTGAATGTGAAGATTTTAAATATTATTTTGGACAAGAGATGTCTTGCATGTGTATCAGTTTGTCACTGGACTGTGGCTGGTTTTGTAGCCACGTGCCTTTCAGTTGGACAGGCCTCGCTCTTAAGGTGGCTTTGTGCTCAGTTTAATGATTTGCTGTCATTGGCTTGAAGTTTTGAGCAGGGACAGAAGTGCAGTAATTTATGAGCTATGATAGAAGCAGTCAAATAATATAAGTTTCAAACCCTGTATTGTTTTTCATTATGTCCATTAAAGAATCATTGGAAGAACATTTAATGTTTGAAAAAACTGGAGGGACAGATCATGTGTTAAGAAAAATGAAGTTTCTTTAGCATCCAGCTTTCAATACAGGGACCTCAGAGAAATTTACAGGAGTCATTACAGTTGTACATGAAGGGATAAAGTCGTTTTCAGGGGAATGTTAGAGTTACAGTATTCTTTCCATAATGGAATAACTTGGTAGAGAGTGAGTGGTTCTTGAGATATTATTATTTTAAAATGACTCAACTTGGCACAGAGTAAAACATTCAGCTTTTCTGTTTTTCTAAAACTGATATATTATTTAAAAATTCTTTTTAGTTCTGATACTGGTTTTAAATTTTGCTATTCTTAAATCACACTGAGGGGAATAGTGTAGAAGTTTTTTTTAAAGCTAGCCCTGGTCTGTGTGGCTCAGTTGGTGGGAGTGTCATCTTGGAACCTGAAGGCTGTGGGTTTGATTTCCGGTCAGAACACATACTTAGGTTGTGGGTTTAGTCCAGGTCTGGGTGTGTATGATCCCTAGTCCAGGAGTGTATGGGAGGCAACAGACCGATGCTTCTCTCTCACTTCAATGTTTCTCTCTCTTCCTGTATGCCTTCCTCTCTCCTTTCCTCTCTAAAAGCCATGAAAACATGTCCTCTGGTGAGGATGAAAAAAATTTAAAGTTGTTTTGTTATAGCCTTTTCTGAAAAACTTTAATGTAATTTAAATGTTGGGGTTTTATTTCAAGCTTTATGTCATTCTTACAATGTTTGCTCTCAGTGGGGCTTTCTGCAGACATGTGTGAGTGTGTGCAATGAAATGTAGTATATGCACATCTATATACATTCAAACATCTAAACGCCCCCTCTCTGTTAGGCACCTGTGCTTCTTCCTGCAGAGCAGGTACAGGCGATAGACACAGCCCTAAGTTAAGGAGCTCACAGTCCGGTAGGAGAGACAGGGACAGCTGTCCAAGTAAATAGGAAATTGTGGTCAAGTATATATGATATATAAAAATATATTGAGCATGCTGTGAGAGCACAGAAGTGGAATATCTATCTTGGACCTAGAGATCAGGGAGGGCTTCCAAGAAGGATGCTGATCAGAGTGTTAAAAGAAACAGGAATTGGCCAGAGAAGGACAGGAGAGTCATTACAGATAGGAGATAGCACTATGAAAAGGCACAGACATAAAAGAACATTCATTGCTGTATGTGACAAATATGTACTGAGCACCTACTATGCATCAGGCATGTGTAGTACCTGCTTTGGGGACATATTGGAGAGTAAATGCTGACACATTTCCTGCTCTATTGGAGTTTAGAGTCTGTATGGAGAAGGAGATGAACAAAATAATCACAAATAACTGTAAAAACTATAATTGTGTTAAAAGCAGTGAAGGAGAGGTCCAAGGGGCTGTGAGAACATGTAATAGAGTTGGAGTTGGGGCAGTGTCCCCTTAGGAAGTAGCAGTAGACCTGGTAACTGAAGATGGGCTTACAATCAAATATCTCACACAGTTGCAAGGAGCTCACTTTTACTGTTCTTACAAAGCATAGTTTCTTGGGTGCCTGTGGAGGTCTTCAGGGAGTCCAGACTGACGGGAGTACATGGGGTACATGTGGGGGAATGGAAGGACCAGAGTCATAGAAGGCCTTGCCTACCATTCTAGGAAATTGGGTTTTGTCTTGAAGATGATGGATGTTGTGAACTGTTGAAGGATTTGGAGCCGCACTGAGTGAAGTGCAGTCGAACTTGAAGGAGAGAATTCTAGAAGCAGCAAGGGATAAGGGCACAGTCACCTACAAAGGAGTTCCCATCAGACTATCAGCTGATTTTTCAAAAGAGACCTTACAGGCAAGAAGGGACTGGAAAAAAGTATTCCAAGTCATGAAAGTCAAGGACCTACATCCAAGATTGCTCTATCCAGCAAAGCTGTCATTTAGAATGGAAGGGCAGATAAAGTGCTTCTCAGATAAGGTCAAGTTAAAGGAGTTCATCATCACCAAGCCCTTATCATATGAAATGTTAAAGGGACTTATCTAAGAAAAAGAAGATAAAAAATAGGACAGTAAAAAGATAGCAAACTCACAGATATTAACAACCACACCTAAAACAAAAGCAAACTAAGCAAACAGCTAGACCGGGAGCAGGAACACAGAAATGGAGATCACATTGAGGGTTAGCAACAGGGGAGTGGGAAGAGGAGAGAGGGGGAAAAGGTACAGAGAGTAAGTAGCATAGATGGTGAGTAGAAAATAGGGGGAGGGCAAGAATAGTGTGGGAAATGTAGAAGCTAAAGAACTTATGACACATGGACATGAACTACAGGGGGGAATGTGGGTGGGAGGGGGTGTGCAGTGTGGAGGGGAATGATGGGGGAGAAATGGGACAGCTGTAAGAGCATAATCAATAAAATATAATTAAAAAAAAAGGAAAGGTCATGGTGAGAAAGGTCACCGTGGAGGATACACTGGAGAAGGTGAGACCGTGTTAATGTCTACTTTTTTTTCCAAGTAATATATGATAGGTTCTGTACTTTTAATCAGTATTTTAGTTCCTTTATTTTTGCCACACCAATGACCATTCTTCTAAGGCTTTCTTTGTGCGTATGTGATATCCATGTGTTGAGAACCCTGGTTTTTACCATTAGTAATGTGCAGGTTTCTAAAGGTTTCCAGTGGTCTTACAAGAACAAGAGTTGGAGGGAATGTATCACATATTTTAAAGTGCTATGTTACAGTGACTAATGTTTCCAGGAAGGAAAAAAAACAACTAGGAGAATCCTAGATTATGCTTCTATTTGCATTTTTATTGACAAGATTGCTGATTTTAAAAGTAAGGTAATCTCTGATTCAACAAATGAGAATAAAATTAATATTTTCATAAGTGTGGTTTGTCATCTAAAAATGCAGAGCATCGGACTGGCTGAGCTCTGACCTTTCTGGCTGTTGCAGTGATTCTGTGCTGGCTTTTTCAGCTGGTGGTCAGTCACACTTCTGCTTTCTCGCACTGACGTGTAAAATGCAGGCAGTGGTTCCCAGCAGTGGGTGGTTTTGCTGCCTGTGGAACACATGACAATGTCTGCAGGTATTTTTTGTTGTCACAACTGGAGGGTTGCTACTCACAACCAAGGAATAAAGGCCAGGAACGCTGCTACACTTCCTAGAATGCAAAAGACAGCCCTCCACTGCAAGAATTACTCAGCACAGACTTTGGCGGGTGATGGATACGCTGTGGAATGGATTGTGGTGGTAGTTCATGGGTGTATACTTATCTCCTAACTCCTTAAGTTGTAAAAATTAAATATGTGCCGCTTTTGTATGTCAGTGATAAGGTTGAGAAACCCTAATTAAGGCAAGATTGCTAAGACTTGCTTTGATTAAAGTAGAGTCCTTGAGTGCACATGACATTCTGTGCCCGCTGTTGTCTTAGGCACTGGGCCATATGCTCTACAGCATACGGTGTATGCTGTAGAACATGTACCATAGGCTGGGTGGTTTAAACAGCAGCCGTTTCTCTTGGTTCTGGAAGCTAGAAGTCCAAGATCAGGGCTCCAGCAGAGTCATGTTGTGGTAAAAGCCCTTCTCCTGGTTTACAGATGGCCACTTTCTTGCTGTGTTCTCACATGGTGGAGAGAGCGATCAATTCTCCTGTGTCCCTTCATATGTAAGGGCACTAACCCCATTCATTAGGGCCCTACCCTCAGGAACTGATTACTTCCCAAAGGCCCTGCCTCCTAATGCCTCACGTTGGGGGTTAGGACTTCAACATATGGATGGGGGGGGCACAAACATTCAGTCCGTAACAGCGGTACTGTCTGTTTGCTCGCTTGTTCATTCGCTCTCTCAGAATACTCCCCAATGACAGTAAGCAGGCCCTCTTTGTACCCTGTGGTGTTAACTGGTGCAGAGTAAGCCTTGGGAGAGACCCGAGGGGACCCATGAAGTAGCTTTCCTCTTTTTTCACTGGGCTCTGAACCAGTTGAGAAGTAAGACAAGAATCAAAACATTACCTTCTTTGTAATAAAATCTAAATTAGAAGGTGCAGCTTATATTTGGCAGATGGGCATCCAAATTCTGGCCTTATCCAGCCTTACCCAGTCCCAGCAGCACTGTTCTGAGACAAGCCCCATGGCAGAGACTGTCCTTAGAGAACTAGGTCGGAACTGGGTTCTCTGTAGTTGGCTCCTTCCCAAAAGGAATAAGGAGGGAGCTAAGCCAAGCATGTATAGTTTTTCTTCCAAATTGGCCAACTGATCAGCCAAGGGAGCTCTCCTTGGATCAAAGGAGGAAAAGCATAGAAGGCCAACAGTTTGATACTAATGGAGCTCCCTCCATATAGAAGGACACATCAGAGATGGAGAAGATGCCTTTTCTGTAACAGGCCTGAATAAATGCTCAGGGATTGTGGTAATCTAAACACCATTAACATCTGCATAGTCTTAAAGGGGACAGTTTTGTTTCCGGATTTATGTACAATTATTGTGTCTAATCTGCCCATTAGTTAAGCCAGAGCCAAATGACTACAGCCAAAATAGGGGAAAATGAATTAGAATTTTAGATGATAAAGGGCACCTTAAATATTATTTAGTCCAGTGGATCTCAATCTTGGTTTCACATTGGAATCACTTGGGAGAATTTTAAAAAATATTGATGTCAGGGTACCATCCCAAACCCTTAAAAATAGAATTGTGGGGGACAGGACCTGCACATTATGTTTTATAAAAACCGCTCAGAGGATTCTACTGCACAGCAAAGATTGGGAATCACTGATCCAGTCTAACCCTCTCATTTTATCCACAAAAACTGAATCCCAGAGAATTTTGGTGACTTGCCTAGGACTGTAATTAGTGAGAGCTGGAGTAAGAATTTGGCGTTCTGCCTCGGCATCCAGGGCTTCTTATTGAAAACTTTGGTGCATCTATTTTTTCTTCCATAATTTTAGCTCAAAAGAATTTGCAAAAGCAGTAGTCCCTTGTCAGGAGACTTGGATTTTAATCCTAGGTCTGGTGCTAGCTGGCTAAATCATCCAGCTTCAGTGTCCTTGCTTTTTAATCTCAAGGGGTTTGAGCCTGTCTCTGTTTTGCTTATTAGTACACAGACTCACAGATGAACAGCAGGCTGACAGCTCTGGAGGGCTGAGGGGTGGAGGGATTGAGCAAAAAAGAAAACAAACTCATGGACATGGGCAACAGAGTGGTGATTGTGCAGGGGAAGGGGTGGGTGGAGGTGGAAGAGGGCATAGGGAGAATAAATGGTGATGGAAAAAAAGAATATAAGAGAGAAATTAACAAATAAAAACATTTAAAAATAAAATACAGTCAAAGGGTTATACAAGATTATTTCCAAGTTTTTTTCAGTCAGTAAAACTTTTTGCTTCTATAGTTTCAAATATGTGTGAACTTTATTGCTCCTTAAATGGGGGTTAATTGCTGTTGTTATAAGTTTTATTGAGAACCCACTATCTAGCAAGTGTGGTGCTAGGTACTTTCATAAACATTAAATTAGTTTAATTGAAATATTTTAGGACAGCGCTGGTGGATGGTTCAGTTGGTTGGAGCATCGTCCTTGTTCACCAAAAGGTTGCAGGTTGGATCCCTGGTCCACACATGTATGGTTAGGGTGCCTACGTCCCTCCCTCCCTTCCTCTCTCTAAAATCAGTAAATCCCATCCTTGGGTTTTAGGTGAAGGTTAAAAAAAGAAATCAGGACAGGTTTCTGACAATGAATCTTTAAAGTAATCATTAAAATCCAGCTATTACCACCATTTAAAATGATAAGGTCTTTAATAACCGAGCTTCTTGGTTTCATTAATTCATTGTAGATATAGCCTTTAAGGCCATGTTCATGTGCTAGGGAATGTCAGGAAAAAGGCTGCTGACTCTTCTTGGATATTTCTGAGTCTGGATATATTCAAATACCTGAATAATTACTTGAGTCCTTTTAATGTACTCCTAATATTTCTCAATATATATGTAAAACAGGAGGCAAAATCACTTTATCCAGTTATATTTAGTTATTTTTATGTTCATTTAGTTATTTTCTTACAGTAATCAACTTAGGAAGTACTATTTGAAATTTAAATTATTTTAAATTTAAATTGTTAATTTAAATGGTATCAGCTTCTGGTTCTAAGGGCAGAGTTCATTGTATTCCAGGCATTCAGCTTTGTACGTCTCATTCCCTGCCCCATATAGCTCTGCCCTTGGCACTTAAGAAGTGCTTAATAAATATTTGTTGGCTTAATTATTGTTTTATACTCTGATAGTAATAGTCCACTGTGTCTTTTTTTATATGTGTCACAAATGGAATTTGCCTTTTGGCACTATCTGGTAATGAATTATAATAGAAGGTCACTAAGACTAATGAATAGATTAATGCATTAAATGTTTCTGCTAGTGTTATTTATGGTCTCTTTTATGCTTGTCCATTATTTTATGACTGGATAAGATTCTCCTAACTTTTTCTTCCTGAACAACCTGAGGTGAGGCAAGAATCAAGATGCTGCTATTTTCAGCTGTTTTCAAAGAAAAGGAATACTCTCTTTAAGTGATCTTGTATTTTTTTAACTTCTATTTTTATCAAAAAAGGTATGGCACAGTTAGTTCTTTAGGAGTCTCATTTGTCTTTCCTTTTAACTTTCCACGTGTTGTAGATCTTTTTTTTTTCTAGTCTAGATAAAAGCTCCTACAGGAAGGCAAATACTGGAGATGCTACTTTATCTTTGCCACAGTTCTCTCTAGGATTTCTGTGCATGTCAAATGGTGACTGTCATTTTGAAATAAAAATGTTAAAATTTTAACTCATGTTAAGTTACTCAGGTTTGAAATAATGTCATGGAAGTTTTTTTTTTATTTTTGAATTTGCAGACTCTTTAAGTACGGTGATCATTATTTATTACTATATAGTGAAAGGTAGTTTGGTGGTATATAATGTACAAAAAGGAAAATATTTCAATTAGTCTAGACATATAAAATCCAGGGATATAATAAATAATTAGGCAAGAATTCAAGATAGAGGTTATCTATTGCAGTGATGTGGTAGGGGAGTAGGGGAAGGGAGAGGGGGAGGAAGAGGGAAATGAAATTGGGAATGAATGCACAGACTTCAATTATATTGCTAATTTTAGTTTTTAAATTCAGTGGTGGGTACATGGGAGCTCATTATATTTTTCTTTATGCCTTTGCAAAAGACAAATATTTCATAATTATTTTTAAAATGGTCAAAGTAAACTGGATGAGAATAGGTTGAATATATACACCATAAGTGTAATTTTTCAGCCTGTTGGGATGCTATATGAATTATTTGTTGAAAACTTTGCAGAAACAAGCTCTGTAGTAAAATACGAATAGTGGAATTATTTGGTACCAGAAAGCAGTGTTTTAAGCCTAAGAGACAGTGTGAAAGAAAACAAGGATAGACAGGAGGGTTGCTTACTAGGAAACACAGAAGTGAGAGTCAGTTGCCAAATGACAATTCACTCAGCAAGTTTCTTGTTACAGTCAGAATATTGTCATAAATGAGCCGCAAGGGACTACCATATACTCAATACAAACGTCATCAGTGACACCTGCCAAAAAGTCTTGGGACTGGGAGGAATTCCAACAAAAGGAAACCCAAAACTAAACTTTTCTAAAGGAAGAACCTACATAGAGTTCACTTAAGTCTTTGGTTTTATTGTTCACAAAAGCTGATTTATCTTTTACAAAAGCATGTTGCTTTGCATCAAGTCTTAAAGTCGTGCCTTTCACTACCTGTGAGATCCCATATCTTTCTGAAGTAGAAGGGACTCAGAGGCCAAGCTGTAAACCTCACACTCTGGGGGCGCTGACACAGTGCTCAAGTGCGGGGCCTTTGAGAAGTCACCCAGCCTTTCTATTGGCAGGATTATAGGGACATCCCGATTAAATAAGTCTTTTGGGAACCGGACTCCTTCTAAGAAATTAAGTTTAAAATACTTAAAAAAAATTTCACTAATCACAAAAAGCAGATGTATATGGGTCTTGCCTGATAAAATATTCTTGCACAATTGCCAGTTAGTTTATCTCAAAGTTGATCCTTTTAAAGCCGTCTTCAGCCATTTATTTTCTTCTCTCGTTCCCCTCAGTACTGACTCCTTTTCTGCTTTCGTCATCTAGTCCCATCTTTGCCTCTCCACTCCTTCTCCATCATAGAGAGTCAGAGAGCCTGGTATTACTCATTTCTAACTGGTTGATTATTCTTTAGAGTCTCTGTTAGGTTGAATGGTGGTTCCAAAAAGATGTGTCCACATCCTAACCCCTGGAACCTATGAATGTGACCTTATTTGGAAAAAGGGTCTTTGAAGGTAGTTCAGTTAAGGTGGTGAGATCATCCTGTACCCAGGTGGGCTCTGAATCCAGTGGCAGATGTCTTATAACAGAAGAGGAGAAGACACAGAAGAAGGAAAGGCCATGTAAACACAGAGGCAGAAATTGGAGTTATGTAGCCATAGGCCAGGGAAGCCTGGAGTCACTAGAAGTTGAAGAGGCAAGGAAGGATTCTCCTCAAGAGTCTCTGGAGGGAGGATGCCCTGTTGACACCTTGATTTTGGACTTGTGGCCTCCAGAACTATGAAATAATACATTCCTTTTTTTTTGGTAGTTATGGCAGCCACAGTAAACTAATACAGATTTCATGAGACTTCTTTTTGGTGTCAAGAAAAGTACGTATTGATCTTTTACCTTTCTGGACCTTTGTTTCTTCATCTGTAAAACAGGAACATTAGATTAGATGACATCTAAAGTCCTTTCAATCTGTATAAATCCTTAAAAACAAACCCATGGCCTCCAGGAGGGAGCCTCCCTCAGTGCCTTGCTGATCTGGTGATGCGTTTGCTGGTGCACGCATTCATGCTTTCCAGCAGCCGCACAGCCCGTGGCTGTGTGGCCTGCACTCACATGCTCTGGGAGGGGGCCTGAAACAGACAGCAGTCGGGAACAAGCTAAATTACCTGGAGGACCACTTAGCAGCTGCCTGCAGGCTCCAAAAGATGGTACTTGCTTATTATTTATTTATTTTGTAGGGGATTTTATTTTATTTATTTATATATTTTTAATTATTTTATTGTTGTTCAACTACAGTTGTATTTTCTCCCCACCCCTCCCCTGCAACCCCCTCCAAACCCTCCTCCCTCCCTTGCTTCCACACTCCCCCTTGGTTTTTTGTCCATGTGTCTAAAATACGGAGCCCTTCAAGAATTTGCGTGTCATCCTTGTGCAGGGGCCATGCTGATCTTCTCCATATTGTTCCAATTTTAGTGTATGTGCTGCTGAAGCGAGCGCCAAAGGGCGGTACTTTAAAGTGGAGCAGGAACTCTGGATGCTGGCTCTTCCGTGGTTTTGCTGAGGAGATGGACTTTGAGATGAGAGCCCACCATTCTCCCAGATCACACAGCACCTGAATGAAACCTCTTTCCTTTACACTGCATCTGTCTCACAAGTTTGGCTTTTGTGGCGACAGGCAGCCGAACCCCCGTTTTTCGTTCAGTAACATGTACTCACCTGAAACTGTGGCCATAGCCAATGTAATGAACTTATCCATCACTCCCAAAAGTCTGTGTCCTTTTGCAGTTTCTACTTTCCAGCCCCCTCGTGCCCCTTTTCCTCTTCTCCATCCCCATCTGCAACCACCAGCCTACTTTCTGTCATTATTGATTAATTTAAAATTTCTACAGAAGGGTTTGGCAAACTATGGTCTGTGACCTAAATCTGGCTGCCTGCCATTTTGTAAATTAAGTTTTACTAGAACACAAAAATACTCCATCATTTGTGTATCAGTGGCTGCTTTTGTGTTGTGATGGCAGAGTGTAGTGTTTGTGACAGAAACCTTATGGCTCACAAAGCCTAAGATATTTATTATCTGACCTTCCACAGAAAAAGCTTGCTGAGAGCTGTTCTGGAGTTTTATGAGACTTGAAAGTATGTACTTTTTTGCCTGTTTTTTTTTATTCAGCATAATTATTTTGAGGTTCATCCATGTTTTGCCCTTATCAGTAATCCATTGGTTTTTATCATTGGGTAGTTAGTGTTTATTACTGGTTTTTATTAATCATGTATAGTTCTCCCAGTGTGTTTGTGTATTCAACTCTTGATGGACATTGTGTTACTGCCAGTTTTTGGCTCCTGCAGATACAACTGCAGTGAGCACCCATGCACAGATGTTTGTGTGGATGTGCGCTTGCTTTGTTGTGGGGTAAATGAATGCCTGGGATTAGAGTATCTGGATCGTGTGGTAGTTGTGTGTTTAAATAAAAAAAACTGTCAAGCTGTTTTCCCAAGTGGTTGTACCATTTTACATTACCTGAAGCAGTGTGTGAGTGTTTTAATTTCTTCACATCCTTGCTAGCACTTGGTATGGTTAGTCTTTTTAATTTGAGTCATTCTGATTAGTACATGTGTAGTAATATCTCATTGTGCTTTTAATTTGCATTTCCATAGTGACTAATGATGAGCATTTCCATAGTGAGCATGTTTTCGTGTTCTGATTTGCTATCTGTATATCTTCTTCAATGAAGTGTCTTTTCAATCATTTGCCCATTTTTAATTAGCTTGCTTTTCCTATATATTGAGTTTGGAGAGTTCTTTATATATTCTAGATAATAGTCCTTTATCAGACATATGATTTGCAAATATTTTCTCCAAACCTGTACCTTTTCTTTTCATTTTCCTAACAGTATTTTTGCAGGGCAGAAGTTTTTAATTTTGATGAAGGCCAATTTATCTGTTGGTTCTTTTTAATCATGCTTTAGGTATCATCTAAGAGCTTTCCATAACCCAATGTCATAAAGATTTTCTCTTATGTGTTCTTACAGATGTGTTACAGGTTTTTATTGTTGTTCAGTTGCAGTTGTCCCACATTCCCCCCCATTGCTTTCCCCTGCTCTCTCCCTCACTCCCACAGCCCATCCCCCCCATTTCCATGCCCATGCGTCCTCCATTCATGTTCGTTGGCTTGCCCTTTCCCCTTCTTAAGTTTTACATTTATATTTATTATCTATTTTGAATGGAAGTTAAAGTGGAACACATATGATTATATTGCCATGGCAATATTTTATTACGGTTGTAGGTGAAATGAGTCCTACTGTATTAGTGAGGATTCTGCAGAGAAACTGAACTGATAGGGTGTCCGTATATATAGGAAGAGGTTTGTTATAAGCGGCTGGCTTACACAGTTGTGCAGACTGGCAAGTCCAAACTCCATAGTGTGGGCCGGCAGACTGGAGGCCCAGGATAGCCAATGGTACAGACGGAGTTCAATGTCAGTGTGCTGGAGAACTCCCTCCGGTTCAGGGGGGTTGGTCTTCCTGTTCTGTGTCAGGCCTTCAACTGATTGGGTGAGACCCACCAACATTACGGAGGACCGTGTGCTTTACCAAGTTAAGTTCACCAGTTTGAATGTTAGTTCCATCCAAAAGCACTCTCTAAGTTGAGGCATACGATTAAGCATCACATACACCCAGCAGTAAAATGAATAGTTTTGAAATTAGTTCCTTAGGCAGTATAATATATGAGTACATCTTTTTTTCCCCTCTGTGGGTTCATAAAATGTTTACTGTAAAGGAAAATGCTTTCTTCCTTCTCATAATTTTGTAATTCTTTGAGGTTTTTATGGGAAAACTATAGATTTTCTGAATTATTAGCTAATCAATGAACTTTAAAAGATATTTATTTCAAATGGAATGTGGCCTGCTTGTATTCCAGGAAGAAACAATAAAAGCATCATTACTCTTTTTGTTTGAAACCATCGGAAGATCTCACTTGACATTTTAGGTTCATAGTGTGCAAAGGATTCACTGAAATCCTATTTGGTTCTTTATTAGTAACATTCTTAAAAAATTCCACAGTTGGTATGCCTCTTTCAAGAACAGCTGGGGAGCTCTCTGAGGCAGCCATCTGCACAGTGAGACAACTCCCAGGACGGTTTTGTTTGCTTAGATTAGCCCAGACACACCAGAACTCTGCACCTGCATGTGCTTCGTCCTTGCTGGGGGGCCGGCGTTCCTGGGAGTGTTTTAGCACAGCCTGTCCCCCCAAGGCCTGTGGCTTTGTTTCTCTGCAGGGGTCATTCGTGTGCTGGTGGTACCTTTTCTCCTTTATATTTTCAAGTGATAATTAAAAAAAAAAAACCACCAAACCCATAGAAATCTCATTTGAAAATCAGCATTATCATATTACCAAATCTCATTTATAAACCAGTAGGCTAAAACCATACAAGCCACTGCTGTAGTTGTAAATTACCAATGTAGCTAAATAGGTTTAAAGCTCCCACAGTCCCCATCACCGTACCGAATATCTTAGGTTTTATTTTACATGTTGCTCCCACTGTTGCTCCCTATTTTTTTCTAGAACTTCACATGTAATCAGGGTGTCTTTTCTGGAATGGTCGATCCTGCCTTCTCTGTTTCACATGCTTTACAGGCATGGGTTCTTCCTCCTTGTCCCTCTGCGTTGTTCCCTTCCCAGGCAGTCGTATCCCAGGCTCCAGGGACAAGAGCTGTGCTATGCTTGGCCAGCCACGATGCTCTGCTCTCATTCGTAAACCTACTACTGCATGTTACTCACAACCTACCCGCTGAATTTTTTCACTCTGGAATTAACACGTTGGTCTGTTACGAGAGCTGGTTCTGAATTTTTTTCCTGCTTGTTTTTTCAGGGAAAGCACTTTTAGTTAAATAGTTTTATATATCAGTTTTTTGGAGAGTACTCAAGAGTATTCAGTAAGCTCTCTGTTTTTCTTAGTTATTTGACATTAATTATTAAAATAGAAATATCCAAGTAGCAAAGACATATTCTTTTTTAAAAATAAGTTTTAGAATGCATTTTTCTAAAATCCTGTCCTGCCCTGGCTGGTGTAGCTCAGTGAATTGAGTGCTAGCCTATGAACCAAAGGGTCACTGGTTTGATTCCCAGTCAGGGCACATGCCTGGGTTGCAGGCCAGGTTGTCAGTTGGGGGCCTGCAGAAGGCAACCGATTGATGTTTCTCTCACACATCAATGTTTCTCTCCCTCTCCTTCTCCCTCCCTTCCCCTCTCCCTAAAAATAAATAAATAAATAAATAAATAAATAAATAAATAAAATCTTTAAATAAAATCCTCTCCTATTAATATTAAACTTATCAGTTTATCTGATTTTAAACAGATTAATACATCTAAAGAAAATATTAATATTTTAGTAAATAACATTTAATATGTTAGTCTAGGTTCCAAATATGTAAACTACTTAATTTCTTAATATCCTTATATTTTGTAGACCAATCAGGAAAGTACCACCCACAGGACATCCCACACCTTCACCTTGGCCATTGAATCAATGTGAGTCCATTCAGGTAATGGAAACCACAGTGAATTACACAGAGAGGATGTTTAATGTAAATAACTGTAACATTCTAAGAACTAAGGGACTATAAAATATAAGGAAAAGTCCATGTCATTTCCCAGGGCTAAAGGAGAATACCCAGGAAGGACAAAGGTGGAAGGAGGTCTCCTCTCCAAGGCTGGGGCTCAGATCAATGTTTACCATGTACTGGACATTGAATTAAGGCTTTAAAAAGTAGATATCACTGACCACTTTTGCACTGAGGAAGCAGAAAACAGGAACATTAACAGTTTGATAAAGGTCAAACAGCTAATAAACAGCAGAGCTGGGATTCAAATCCAGGTGCATTTGACCGCCTTCTCCTCACCCTTAACTCTGAGGATCTGCCAGCTTCCTTAGAAGCATCTCCTTGTTTCTTCCCCCACTCAGCCATGTGACTTTAGATCAGAATATGCTAAAAAATCTGTAATAGCCTCTTTTTAACCCCTATTTCTCCTCTTTGTAGTTCATCCGCACATCTTTGCCAGACTAAATCCTCTAAAATCCTTCTTTTATTATCACTTGCCTCACCAGGAATCTTTGGTGGTTCTCCATTGCTACTAAAGCATGAACACACTGGCCCCGCATTCTCAGCCCCATCCAGCCTTCGTCTTCCTGACAAGTTTTGTCCTCCTCTGTTTGCTCTCTGGTTGGTTCTGGGAGCCACAAGGCCGAACGGACTCGCTCCTGCCCTGAAGCTGGTCGCGGTGGTCCTGCTTGCTGCTCCACCAGCCCGTGTCTTCCAGCCGCCATGTGAAATCCACCAGCCAAGCCTGCAGTCCTGTTGCATTGCTTGGTGAATGCCCCTGTGTATATATTCTTGCAGTTTCACCCAACTCTTGTTTAATTCTACTTTATTTTTATCTTGCGCCCCCGCCCCCGATTTGACTGGCAGCTCCTTGAAGCATGACTGCATGTTGTACTTCCTTTTATTTCCCAGTACATCTGATTTGGCAGCACAAACACAGCAGACATTGAATAAACATGTGTTTGCGAGTGAGTAAATAAACCATGCTTCTGATTTTCTGTCCCGTCAGGGTTTTGCCTTACATTAATATGTTCCGCACTAAAGACATTATACGATTTGAAAAATGACAATTCTGGGGTCTTGCACACATTTCTGACTGGGGACTTCAACATATTGGGCAATATATGAACTTCAATGTTCTCATAGCTTGTAGTGCAAAAATATTGGTGTATTGCCTGCCAGTGAGGCAGGGTGGAAGATAAGGCCACATAGAATCCTGGTTATAGTAGGTGTATGTTCTTTTGCTTTTAGCTGTGATCTATTTAACTTAGTAAATAAAGCACACTGCAGAAACAGCTGAATAAGAATATTTAATATAACTAATAATCAAGGCCCTTGGGAATAAAATAAACTTAATTGTGATTCATAAAATCAGCGAACTGAACTGTGGATGCATTTCCCTCTGGCCGCTCACTTTTATTGCCTATGGTTTTACCTCCCTAATCACAGTTTGCTCGGAGCGAGGCCTTTCATGTGTCATGGGGACACACAGTCAGCAGTCATAAAGCTGTCTGGAAAAGCAGAAAGCTCATTTTTCCCTCAAAGGATCTTTTTAAGAATCAAAATGCACAACTGATTCTAAAAATAAATAGTTTAGCAACTGCATACAGTAACTTAACTGGGAGTGTAAGTTATTCTCTGCCTTTGTTTGAGTTTTTCTCTTCTCTTTGTGCTCTACAAGCAAAAGAAACTCCTTCAAGGAAATGTATCTGCTGTGTATTTGCACTGTGTTATAAATTGGAATATTACCCGAAGTTAATGACAGAGAATGTCAGTGTAAGTTAAGAACATTATCTAAACCTTATTAATGAGTGAGTACCCTCGTGAAGAAAGAACAGGGCCTGGGTCCTAGAACTGACTCCTATCTTGTTAAATGATGTGGAAAAAGTAATTAACTCTTCTGTTCCTTTTTTTTTTTTTAAACCAAAGAACTAGGATGAGAACATAATTTTTTTTTAGTGTCTCGCAAGACGTTTTGAAACACCAAAAGGGGAGGACAATCAGAAAAATTATGAACCAGGACTTTAAAAGAATAGCGGAAGTTACTTAGTAGTTTAGTAATTTTGATTGGTCTTTAGTTGAGAAACAGCTGAAAGTGTTGAACCAGGTTCCTTGAAAATAAACGAGATGCATGATATTTATTTTTCACTTACCGAACACAATTGTTTTTTGTGGTCTTAGTGTTGTATAATCTGTTTCATTATTGAGAAAGTGGTTTCACCTCCTTTGAAAAAAATTCCAGATAAATTAATGGGTTCAGAAAGTTTATTTTAAATGTTGTATTATTTTTTTAAATGGATGTTAGGTACTGTAATGAGACTGTCTTCATTTTCCTATGGATCAGTTTTGTGATTGAGTGACTCATTAGCAAACTAAGATTCTACTTTACAGGAATATTCAGAGAACAAACTTAAGAATATATGTAAGCTCTTAAGAAAAGGAACTAGGGAACATGTGTGAAGGACCCATGGACAAAGCCCAAAGTGGGGAAGGATTGAGGGCAGGAGGTGGTGGTGGATGGGGTGGGGGTAGGGGAGTAGTGGTGGGAAAATGGAGACAACTCTACTTGAACAAGCGTGAAAAATAATAATAGCCATCCTAAAAAAAAGAAAGAAAGAAAAGGAACTGAGGATTTTTGAAGAAATGGCAGACTCCCAGACTGGAGTGAGAGAAAGCACAAGATAAGCCAGGAAGGAAGTCTTAAAAAAAAAAAAAAGGGATGGGTAATGTTGAAGCACACATGTGGTACCTTGAAGGAGCTCCTAGGAGCTAAAAAATCTGGAACAATTTGAGCAACAGAAACAATGATAGTAATGGATTACGATTTATTGGAATAGAATGAATATCTGCGAGTCAATGTTTATATAAATAAATACTTGAATAAATAAATGAGGGAGAAGGAATAGTTCTTGCTTACCTAGAATTCTAATTAATAAATATGGAAGGAGTAAAGGAAGTAAAAATATCACTGTCTGGCAAACACCAGAGCAAAGATTATTGCAGACCCACCTATGCATGCTCAGGATATGTTTATTGATTTCAGAGAGAGGGGAAGGGAGTGGGAGAGAGAAAAACATCAATGTGAGAGAGAAACATCCATTGGTTGCCTCCCACATGTGCCCTGACCGGGGATCGAACCCATAACCTTTTAGTGTACAGGATGACACTCCAACCATCTGAGCCACCCAGCCAGGACACCAACTAATTTTTTTAATTTAAAAAATTGTAAAATACTCACAACATAAACCTGACTATCATAACCATTTTTCAGTGTGCAGTTCAGCGGTGTTAACTATAGTCATACTTGTGTGCCACCGCTTCCACCGCCCAGCTCCAGGATGCTTTCAGCCTGGAACGCTGAGACTCTGCGCCCGTCAGTTGGTGACTCCCCACTCCCTCTTCCCCCCGGCCTCTGGCCAACACCATTCCACTTTGTGTCTCCAGGAATTTGACTATTCTAGGTGCCTCATATAAGTGGGATCATATAGTATTTTTCTTTTCGTGACTTAGCATTATGTCCTTAAGGTTAATCAGTATTGTAGTATGGATCTCCTTACAATTTAAGGCTGAGTAGTATTTCACTTTGTGTACATACCATAACCTGTTTATCCATTTGTCATGGACACTTGGATTGCTTCCACCTTCTGGCTTTTGTGAGTAATGCTGCTGGGGACACGGTGTACCACGGTCTCTTCGGGACCCTGTTTTCCATCTTTCAGATTCACTCCCAGCAGTGGAGTCGACGGGTCATCCTGTGTCTTTATCCTCCTTTTATTCTCCCTCTGCCTTGCTCTTCTCTAAGCCCAGACTCCCTGAGTATCTTTTCCATTTAGAGATTTAAGTTTTAAAAGTTCTCATATACTTGTTTCTTTAAATAATGTCTATGTCCTTAGTTAAGAAGATTGTTTAGAGACTGGAGTATAGCAATTTCTGAATTTCCTGGTGAAGTGACCAGAAACCCTTTTGTTTCAATCCTTGCTATTGCAGAAGTGCGTTAGTTCATTTTACTCCCTTAGTAAATATGGCAGAGTGGACGTAATTGAATCTCTCCACTAATTTGGGATTTTGTGCTGCTTCAGGGCAGTCACTGTGAACAGAGCATGGTGCACAGAGGGTGGAAGTGATTGGGCACTGGGGCAATGTACTAACCCCTCTGAACTCTTCACAAAACCAAATCCTCGATATGACTTTGTTTCATTATTTCATTATTTAGGTGTTTATAAGCAAATCACACAACATAGTATTACATGATAATATTTGAAATGTGTTTACTAAACTTTGTTTCTCGTCTGGCCATCCTTACTATCTTTCCTTATTTTCCTTCCTCCTTGCCTTTGTGTCCCGTATCGCCCGACGCTGGGCCTCCCCTGCTCTGAGCAGGCACCTTTTGTGGGTGCGACTTGTAGACGGAGATGGGTCTGGGGTGCGGCATTCATCTTCCCCTCCCAGCTGCACTGCTCTTTCTTTTACTATACTTCAAGGAAGTGAAGTAGAGCTTTGGAGGAAAGCAGATTAGAGAAAGAGGTAGAAGAATCAAGAAAAGAGAAAGCAAACAAATTAATTATGGAGAAGCACAAAGGAGGTGGGGTAAGGAGGGTTCAGTGAGATTAGGTGAGGGTGGTTAGAGACACCCGGAGTCAAGTTTCTAGATTGCTTCCGAATCTGGACTAAATAAAACCCTGACCCCTCTGGGTCTGAGGATCAGTTGCCAGGAACTTCCTGTAGCTGTGACCAGTAGGTAACTCAACCAGAGGTCCCTTGGGCTGGAATGAACTTAATTAGCATTCTGCAACAAGCGTTTCTTGAGTGCCTGCCACCCACAGCCTCCTGTGCTCAAAAACCATCATTCTAATACTTGTCACGAACAGAAAAGAATAAGCCTTCATTCCAGGTGTTTTGTTCACTACTCTCTGGACAGAAGGGAGTAGTCCCCCAAGTTCTCCAAGTCTCTTCTCTGTCCTCTGCCTGGACACATCTTTCTCATATCTTGGGGCTGGAGGATTGCAGGGTCTGCCTACTATCCCTTCAGCTGATAAGCCTGTTTGCAATGCTTGGAGGCAGAGGGCCTACCATGCCAAACTGTTAGATCTTTGCCTGACAAAGTACTAGTACCCTGTTTTATAGGTAACACAGACATGAAGATACCTGGTATGTTTTAAACGTAGTTTCCCAGGCAGGTGTGACAGGTTCTTCTCACATGCATTTTTGTCAGCCCATAGGGATTGCATGATGTATGTCCAGACTGGGAGTAACCTGGGACCCGAAAGGCTTAACATTTTCAGTGTACCTTTTCCACGTGTTACTTCAGAATGAGGCTGAATATATTTTAAGGTAATTTAGTTGTGAAAAAATTGCGGCATCTAAGCCTACCTTTTTTTTTTTTTTAATAGAAGTTAAGAAACAGATGTAAAAAATACAGGCAGGCTTGATTGATCTAGTACCAGTGCACTGTTTGTGGCTTAGTTTGCTGCTCACATTTCTGATCTGAAATTACTATTCTGCAAATTAACTTATTTAAACAATCTAAGGTAGTTTGCATTCTACATGAGATTCCTATCCTAGAATTTTCAGTTTGACCAAGAAATAAAACAACAGGAGGAGCAGGTGTCACACACAGTGAGTGATTTACCTGCATCACGAGGATATCATAAATAGTGATTCTTCACTAGGGTGATTTGGCCCCCAGGGGTATGTGACAATGTCTGGAGACATTTTGATTGTCGATCCTGAGGAGGAGGTATCTAGTGTCTACTGGTATCTAGGGGGTAGAGGCCAAGGATGGGGTACATATGCTAGAGCTTAGGACAGCTCCTGGACAACAAAGAATTATCTGGTCCAGATGCTGGTGGTGCTGAGGTTTAAAAACCCCATCACAGATATGCACAGAAGGTATGGATGGATGGATTGGTCAGTCAACTGCATTAGGAAATCCCAAGGTGATGCCTGTAATTGTGGCTGCTGAGTTTTTCTGTTTTATTTTCTTCCAGATTTTTATTTTGAAATCATTTTAGATTCATAACCTGAGCAATTTTCATCTCTGTCTCAGTTTCCTGAGCACTTTGTACATGGGAAGCTTTATTAAATGTTGAAGGAAATCAGAGGGAAGGAAAAAGACCCATCAGGAACAGATCCATTTAGGTTTCACTTTCACGTAAACTGTGAGAATCACTGAGGGTTCAGAGCAGAGGGGAAGGCTCAGAGATAAGCTTCTTGGTTTCCTAGAAACATCCAGCAGGTTACCTACTCCTGCGCCTGCCTCCTTCCTTGGCTTCTGCCTTAGGTTGCTTAGTGCCAGTGAAGTGGGCATCAGGGAGAACATCGCCTCCTTAGGACACTGATGAGCTTTGTCTTGCAAGACATCATTTCACACCCTTTACCTTACCCCAGCCACTGGGAGTGGCCAGCACAATCCTATTGGCCATCACTTTTAAATGTGTGTATGTATATTCTGATTAAAACACAGAAACCTAAAGTCAAAATTTTCTGTAGTTCTGAAAATAAATTGGTATATATTCTTCCAGTTGGTAAATGTATGTATTAACATAATTATTAAAGATGAAAATGAAATTAATTTTATCACATTATGATACTGTTTTAAACTTGTGTTTTTACTATTTTATATCATGGTCATTCTTTATTCGATCTAGTATGAGGAATAAAGAAGATTTAAAGTTGTCTGTTAAGTAAAGATTATAGTACCACCCACCTACTTCAGAGGCATTAGAAAGACTCAGATATAAACTAAGATTGTTAAGTGTGTTGAGTGTTTTAGATGGAAATACCATGATGCTATGTATCATGCTCTATTTTTAATTGCTTAAACAATGTGGAATGATTCTGTTAGTGGTTTCTTTTGAGATGTTTCTGAAATATTTTTAAGAACATTCTGAGTCCTTGGAGAGAAACCATTGTGGCCACAGTACTGTTATCGTGTAACAATCTTAGATCTCGACTGCCTGTTTTGTGCTCCTCACAGGCAAATACGTGTACCAGCCCATGACCCCCGTGGAGCAGCTTCCGAGCACTGAGATTCCTGCAGAGCCTCGGGAGCCCACAAACACCATTCAGATCTCAGTCTCGCTCACTGAACACTTTCTGAAATTTGCGTCTGTCTTCCAGCCTCCGCTCCCGCCTGATTCACCAAGGTACTGTATGATCTCAGACCTCTTTATTGACAACTATCAGGTTAAATGTATTAATGGGAAGATGTGTTACGTGCAGAAGCAGCCGGCACCGCAGTCCCACAAAATGAGCCCTCAGGAGGTCTCTGCACACGATGCCTTAATTTCAAAAGAGAGCAATACACCAAAAATAGATCACTGCTCTTCTCCCTCAAGTTCTGAGGACTCGGGGATCAATGCCATCGGGGCTCACTATGTGGAATCATGCGATGAGGACACAGAAGAGGGAGCAGAACTGAGCTCAGAGGAAGATTCCAGTCCAGAGAGCAGCTGGGAACCGGACGAGTGCACCCTTCTCTCTCCGTCGCAGTCCGACCTGGAGGTGATTGAAACGATGGAAACCACCGTGTGAGGGTTGGGACAGGGGCCGCGCCCTCTGGTCCAAGCTGAGCTTTTGTACTTTTGTTGGCTGGATCATTTTTCCAGCCCAGTTGGTATTTTCTACCCCTAACAACCATAGCAATTCAGTGGTCGGCTGATTAGCTTCCCTCTTAAATTAGCGTTATAACTATGATATTTGTTTTCTTTTATAACTTGACTTATTTTCTACGTAGCATCTGGTGTCATGAATTGTGACCCAGCCTTAATTTCACTGGGAACTTTGTAAGCGATGAAGTGATGATCACAGACTATAATGGACCAAGTTGAGGAGCTGCCCGAGGGAAGGAGACAGTGCTTTCCGAATGCCCAGTTCTTCACAGAAAAGCCTTGGTATCCCTCCCGGCGTGCTGACAGGCACCCCTCCAGCCCGCTAGCCCCATATGGGAATTGGCTCCCATGAGGGGAGCAGCTTGTGCCCTGGTAGATGCCATTCCATCCCTTTCCCCTTCTCCCCACCATCTGCTTGGGTTGGGGCCAGTTGCCTGGCTTCTAGGAGGGTAAGGGGGTGCAGCTTGGCCACTACTTACGGCCAGTGTCTGAACAACCCACCGTGACCTGGGCTGCACTAGACCTTCATTTTCAAAGAGATGACATCTTCAGTTTCATGCTCAACCCAGCTCTAGCTGAGCCACCTACGCTCTGCAGTGTGCTATGAGGAAACAGAATGAGTAAGCCCTGGCTCCCCACATGAAGGGAACTATAGTGCAATAGTGGGGATAACACATGCAGGTAACATTACCCAGAGTGCTCTGGGAACCCAGGGGAAGGAGAGGTGTGCTTGGCTTGTAGCTGGGTAATGTGTTAACAGCATTTGAGCTGGTCTCTTGGCGAGGGGGGGGGGGGCGGTTTCCTACCATTTCCCTGCTTTTAATTGTTCTTGAAATCTGGAAAAAAAAACTTTTAGGAAGTTATATAGGTATTATATTTAGGAGGCAGCCACATCTGATGTCTTAAAAAAATATTAGTAATAGTTTTAGTTAGCCTGGAAATGCTAAAGACAGCAAGTCCTTTAGGGATTAAGGATTAGGGATTAGGAATGAATCTAATAGGTTTGATGAATTTGCTTCATTTGGGTGTATGAAGCTTTAGAATGGCTTGGGTGAGAAATGGGTTAGAATTCAGTATGATGCATGTTTTTTTATGCAAGTGCAAAAGCAGTTGAAATAGTTCACTGCTGAGCCAGGAGAAAATACTTTGTGTAATATTCACTCACTTTACTACAGTAATAGTCATGGTCTGTTGTATATGTTCTCTCTTCTCACACACAAAATAGTAATTCTTTATTTAGCTCTCTTCAGAATTCTGCTCCTCATCTCCATTTACACCAGGTGTTCTGTGAGTTGGTTATCTGCCATTTCTCCAAATGTCCTCTCTGTGGGACATAGCTTAGAACCCGGGAGATTTAACATACGGCCCAGTAAGACTTGAACCATCAAAGCTGGAGACAGAGTAGTAGTTCGTACGTGCTAACTATCCATGAGTGTGCTCTTGCGGCGTTATCTCATGCTGCGTCACCACTATGGCACCTCTCACGTGCGCTGCATTTGTTTGTATTTTAAAAAATAAGAAGAGGCCTGTTGTGTTCTTCTCTGAAGCCTCCACTTGTCTTCTCTCACAAATCACTCTAGGCAGAATCTGCTTTCCTAGTTGTATGTGTAGTGCAAGTGACTGGCTAGAACACTTTATTAGTTGAAGTGCCCAGAACACCCATAGGGTTTAGAATGCAGAGTACGCATATCCCTGCGAGGACAGTGTCCATTAAAACTTTCTATGCTAGGTGAGAATGCAGTGGAAGGTTCCCACTCACTGAAATGTAAGGACTCAACAAGTCAAACCAATAGGTGGTGAGAAGAGCTGCAGGAACAGGAGGGCACAGGAGAGGTGCAGCCAGCGGCTCCCCCCCAGCCTGGCCCACCCAGCCCAGGTGGCTTAGGGACAGACATCGGCTGAGCCTGCGTGAGGTTCTCAGGGCCTCTGTGATTGCGTGGCCAGCTGAAGGCAAGCCCAGAAGCCGTGCAGTCAGCCGCTGTGTGTTCAGGGTAGTAACAGCAACTTCAGGGCCCTGTCTGCACACCCACCCGCCCCCAGTGGGCAAGCTCATTGGATTCTCCAGTGTGCGCTCAAAGGGCCCGCTCTCTCTGTGCCGTTCCTACCAGTTCTCTGCTCTGGGCCCACATCCCTGCCCTTACACTAATTGGACTCAACCACAAGGTCTTTAAAGCCATGGAAATACATGGTGGCAGGGCCCCAGTTCTGAAGCTGGCTGTTTCGGGGTTGGGCCCTTTATCAGTAATATCCATAACTTTTAAAACTCCTGAACTGCCAGAGTAGCCACAATTTTAATGGAATTTTTGGATTTAATAATGGTTGATAATCACTTTAAATATTTGCACAATCTCTTTATAATTAAGAACTCACTAAGCTTTCCTTACTACTATTTTATAGAATTGGAGATGTTCCATTGGATTCTAAATATTAGATGCTCCTGGATCTCAAAATAATCTTTTCTAAACAAGCACAAGCAAGAATTTCTTTTGTCCTAGCACTGTTGATATTAATAATTCTCTAGAAAATCATACATGATCGAACCAGAATTGCTTTTTTTTTATGCTTGCTTTCCAAAAACAACTGATAAGGACATAAAAACATGTAGTTTCAACTTCAATTCTAGGCCTGTTCTGTTCTATATTATATAAAAGAATTTCTCTGTAATCTTGATATTATATTGCTCATTTGTATAAGTGTATTTATAGGCATTGTAGAAAATGTTTAGATGTATATTATATCATCGGACACAGTCATGTTAAATAGCCTTTTGGTTAATACTTGTGCATTGAGAGATGAAAACTTTATAATCTGGACCTGGCGGTGTGCTCACTGGGCTCAGAGGCGTGGGCTGTGGAAATGGAGAAACGGCCTTCTTGCACTTTTGTAGAAACCTGGCCCCATTCCTACTTTTTGAAAGTTGGTATAAAGTTAGTAGGTAGAAGATACAAAATAAGTGCTGTGTGGAATTTAGCTTTCTTATTTAACCAAGATTTACTTTAGAATTTTCAGGTTTCAAATAAGTCTCATAACTTTTCTGAGAAATGACAAAGGAATTAAAATGCTTTGTGGTTGTAGTTAGTTGGTACATTAACAAATAGGGCTTTACCATCATATCTAGATATAATTTTTTAACCTTGTAATTTTCAAGATTTGAAAAGAGAATTTGAGGGAAATCCTGAAGAAAAAAAGGTTGCTGTCCTCAAAAGGGAGGACTTGTAGTTCATGGTAACACTGCACGAAATGAAAGACCACAAACCAGAGCCGGACTGGGGGTTGTCCTGAAGGGTTTGATCTAGGATTTGAATCTGACTTGAGGGTGGGCTTTTATTTCTTAACTTTCACTTCCTGGCCTGTTTGGTACATCACACTTTTTTGGGAACTGATCATAATAACTACTTTTATGCAAATTTCTCTATTTGGGTAATAGGATGTAACCAGATAATTTAGAAAGCTGTCGAAATACCAGGTATATTTGGCAGTATTAAGTACTATTAGGCAAGAAAAATGGGGTAAGATAAAATAATATCTATACGGTTGGTTCTTGGTTATTCCATCTTGTTTGCAAAATTTTATTGAAACATTTGGTTTTTTACATGAGGAAAACAGAAATTTTAACAGTCTTCTTTTCTATTCCCCTCTCCAGAGGAGCCATGAACCAAAATTCAGGCGGCCAGTTGTGTTGTAGGCGTTTTAGAAAGTGATCCGTGGTTAGTGCGCTGCCCCTGAGGAGGGGGAGCAGGAAGTGGGAGTTCCCCTCACCTCACCAGGGCTGAGAGTCCAGGGGCGTTGGTGTTCCCCGCGTCCAAGCATAAGTACAAGAGCACTTCTCAAAAATTAACTTTGGAATTATGTACCTTTTAAAAATTGTATATGTCATGGATTCCTTTCAGTATCATGGATAATCAAGAGTAGACTGTATTCAAAAAGGGCCGTGTTTCTGTTAGCACTTTGAGTTCCTTTTTCTGTTAGGATTGGCACAGTTCCCTCTCAACACTCTGAACAGGTCAGGACGCACCGGAGGTTTTGGTATTGAACTTCGTTATTTTGTTCATACACACTTTTTTAGGCCGTTCATACCTTAAAATATTCACTTACTGTGCTGTTTTTAAAATCTGTTTTAAAGTTTTAAGCACAATGTTGACCATTCTGTAATTTCCTAAAATTATATTGTTTTCCTACAGACAGCTCAACTTTCCTTTCTGTATAATACTTTAGGAAAATAACTACCTTGTAAAATAAATGTGATTTTTTTCTTTTGTACCAGCACAAATTTGTTATTTTGGAGTTCAGAATATTCTTTCCCTGCATTCTCCCCATTTCTAGAGGTTCTGATTTAAATAACACAATGAACTAAAAACAAAACTACATTTGTAAAATGTGACACATTTATAATGTGGGCTTACATTGTGCCAGGAAATAAGCAGTTTTCATCATTATCTCATTTAAACTTTACAAAAACTTCACAAGGTGCAGGTAAGTGTTGTTACCCCTAATGCACTGCTTGTGCTGACTCCCCGAACCCTTCGGAATAAGAACTTTTTGTTGGCTGCATTAGGCTTATACAAATCACACATTCTCCCGCAGACAGTGTTTCTTCCACACCAGCCTGCAAGCTTTGTATTCAGTTCACACTTGTCAGGTAAGACAGTTCAACCACAGGCCCTTGGGCGGGAAGCCCGTGGTCCCCCCCGGGGCCAGCGTCCAAATGCAGGCTGGTCAGCCAGGGAGCTCAGTTTTTGCCTTCAGTACAGCCAGAAAAGAACAACTTGTGGGGCTGACATTTATTGAATAACCTCACTGGGATTGCTAAATAAATTCTTTTATTAGTCATAGTAATAATATCATTGTTAGTATTATTAATAATTATAGCTCATCACCTACCTTACTGCTTTCTATGAGTAATCCTCACAGCAACCCCATTTCACAACCAGGAAAAGCAGTCAGGAAGGAAATATTTATGCCCCAAGTGGCACAGCTTGTAAGTAGGAGAAGTCAGGATCTGAACCCAGTCTCTGGCTCGGGAGCCCGCGCACTCGGCCTCTGACCTCTGTGGTCCTGCAGCACCTTCCTGCCCTCAGTGTGCTTGGAGGCTGAGTCGGGTGGCTGCTCAGGGAGCCTGGGAGGAGGGCAGCAGGGGTTCCACCCCTGTCCCCAACCCAGTGAACCCCTCCCCACAGGCTGGTGGCCCACGCCTGCCCCAGGGTGCCTCTCTCCACGCAGTCTTGGAGAAACACCCACAGGCTTCCTCGCCCTCTCCCCCTTTTCTGTACTCCACACGGACCTCCCCCAACACGCATGCGCACACACGCACGCCGTCTTTCTGCAGCTGTCCCGGTGCTTTGATTAGGCCAGTGCTGCTTCCATGTTTAATCACATCTGACTCGCAGTCAAGGCTAGCTCTTTCTGCCTTCACAAAAGACAGCTTGTCTTCTAAAGTGACTTCTGCAGACAGCTAATCTCACCTACTGTATGTGCATTCTACTAATTTAACCCTACATTAATAGTGTTGCCAAGTTCTAGAAGGCATTTCATTGTAGCCTCTTACAGTTGCTGACTACACACACTTTTATTCCGCAATAAACTTTAGCCTCTCAGCCTCATTACAGTTCAGTCACTGGGAACGTAAAGCCTTTAACCCTTGGGTGTGCCACCCAGTCCTGTGTGAGCTGTGGGTGAGACAGTCTGGGGACGCAGGTTCGCCACAGCAGGGTTCAAGCAGAGGCAACTGGAAGCCAAAGGCAGATATGGGAATTTGGCAGAAATGAAAGTGAAAGGCAAGGCAAAGTAAATATGCCAAAATGTTAATGGTGCCTTTCTGCTTGCTTTTTTGAATTTTTCCTAGTTTTCTAATATTAATTTATCTTGCTTTTACAATCAGAAACAAACCAGTAAGCATCTCTGTGTGGGAGAGGACAGCCGTAGGGCAGTCAGCGCAGGCGGAGCCTGGCTCTGCTGGGTGTGTGTGATAGAGACGGAGAGCCCGCAGGTCTGACAGCAACTCAACCACTCGTGGACCTGCTGGACCAGAGCAACAGCAAGACCGGGACTGTGGGCCCTGGGACTAACCGGCCTCCACTGAGGAGGGACCCCATGCCAGACTTCCAGCCATGGCTGGAGAGTTCTTGGGCCGCTGGGTTGGAGAGGGGAGGATTTGTGTCTGTCTTTCTCAGTCCCTTGCCTGAAGCTCTGCTGCGAGTTTGGAGATGGGAGCTCGGAAAGCTAGGGCCCTGGTGCGGCATTGTAGCCCTCTGTGATACCTAGCCTGTCACCTACTGCAAAACTCCAGATGACTGATCCCGAGAAAGAGATCTGGAGTGTCACTGAAGGATGTGACAGGAAACGCAGCATCATGGATCAGAGCATCTCCTGTCCGAATGGGGACTTGCCTGCCGTACCCACAGACACTATGGCGGAGAGAGCAGGATAATTTTGTGAGCTCGTGGCTGAAGCAACCAAGAGCTAAGTCAACTATAAAAGCAGGTAAGTCAGTCTCACGTGGCAGTTAAGTGGCAGAGCCAGAGCACCAGCATTCTGCTGGTTCCGAGTCCAGCCGGAGTGACTCCTGCAACTCGAGCCTGTGCCGTCGAATCCTGCCCTGCTGCTCCTCAGGCCTCTCCTCTCCCTCACCTGTCTCCCCCCACCTGAGGCCCACCCCTGACTCAGACCAGCCCTGGCAAAGCTGTCTATGAGGGTAGAAGTCAGGATAGTGTTTAACTGGAGGGTGGGGGGTGGACCTCTGGAGTGCTGGTCATTTCTATTTGCTTATACATGTCTTTTCACTTTGTGAATTAATCCAGCTGCATCCATATGGTTTGTGAACATTTCTGTTCATAAAAAGTTTACTTAAAAGTGATTTTAAGGAAAATGTGGTGATGCCTATTGAATAGTATTAAGCACTGTGCTGTGGAGTGGACAGAACATAGTCCTGACCTCAGGAGTGCAGGAGACAGGAAGACACCCACCTGTGGAAATAAGGTGAGTCAAACTGCCGTTTTCCTTCAGTAGCTGGGGGAGGCTTCACAGAGCGTCAGGGTGTGGAGGAGGCCGGTGGAGGAAGACGGTCTGGGATGCCCCAGAGCGGAGGGGCCGCTGGGATGAACTCTAATGGCCCCGGCTGCCCTCTGGCAGCTCAGTGCTACTCAGAGCCCCTGGGATCCTGGAGTTGGCCCTGGGCTGCCAGAGGACAGCACACCAGGAGGCCTTCCTGCATCTCTGGGCTCATCCCAGGCATCTGTGAAGAGGCTCCTTTGGAAAAACATTTCACCAGGCAGAGCTGCGTAGGAACATACAGTTTCTAAAAGGATCCCCAAAGCTCTGAATTATTTATTCACTAAAGCATTCATCATTGATGAGGCCCCTGTTGGCTTTCCTCTTCCACAAACCCCTTCTTCCCCCTCGCTGTGGTAGGCTCTGGTTGGAAATGTTACTTTGTAAAGTATCTTCCCACATGTCACTTGGACTTTGCTATAGGTGGAGCAGATCACTTTTATTTTTATTTTTCAGAGGAGCAAACAGCCTTCCTCAGCTCTCATGTGGGCCAGGGCCATGCCTAGACCCCGCGGCTCCTTCCAACAGTCCGTTCTGCCTGGGGAGCACAACTGGGTGCAGCTCTGTGCCCCCAGTGGCAGGGGGAGGGCAGGTGCAGAGAGTGGGATGTGTGGGTGTGGGGGGCCTCAGGCTGTAGCGGGGAGCTGAGAGTAACTGTGTTTTCATGTTGTCCATTCAGATACACTTATTTTTTACCAGGTAACAAAGCTCTGATGGACACTGCTGTGTTTGGCCACCCACAATCCACTCCCCTCTCTTGTCAGGGTCCTGAGTTCCTTTCAGAGGATCATCCCTCCCACCCACGGTAGCAGGGGAGGAGACATTTAGACCAGGTACCTGCCCTCCCCAAATGGTAGCCAAAGGGTCTCTGGAACCGCCATCCCCCATCCCCAGGTCATTCCTCTCACCACCTGTGAGCGCCTGACTAGAAAAGCAGCTGAGCTGGCTGCTCCTCTCCGGGAGCCCCTGCTTCCTCGGTACCATCAGTGTCCATGTCGGCAGAACGGCTGCTGTTGCTGAGTCTAGAAATATTTCCACATCAGTCTCTGCCCCTAAGGAACTGCTTTGAAGCGGGACCCGACATCACTGCAGACTAGAACACGTGCTCAGTGCCACGAGAGGGGATGGGGACAGGGACAGTGGCAGGGATTGGGGTTCAGCTCAGCCTGCACATCTCCAGTGCCCAGTGCTTTGAGTCGGCTTTTCATCTACCCTTAGGTAGGACAAGAAGGCCCTTCAAATCCACTCCTCAGATTCCCCTTAGGAGGCGTGACCTGCACACAGAGCTGTTGTAGTGCATTCGGTGGCTCTGTGACTCGAATGACAAGTTACAGGAAACAGACGGGCTGGAGGAGAGTGGTTGGCTGGTGTTGACTGTCCCTGATTTGGGAAGGGGTTTCAATACTCAGGAAAGTGCTTTGGTTCATTTAGACTATAGAGTGAAGGACAATTACCAAGATTGCTTTGAGAATATCAAACTCCTTGGCCTTAATTTTAAGCTCATCAAGAAATCTTCTGATCCATGATTTGGGGAGGTAGCATCTTGGCTCTGGAATCACAGTCCTGAGTTCAAATCCCTGCTCTGCTGTTTCTGGAGTGTGTCTCCTTGGTTAACTTATTTATTACATCTGAGCCTCAGTCTTCTCTTTCATAAAATGGGGTTGAGACCATCTCATACAGCTGCAGCCAGCATCCAGTGGTGTTCACTTGACACTCAACCATGTCCTCCCATCTGGCCTCCGCCCAGGTGCGGAGGCAGCAGCCTGGGCAGCAGGTTTCGGGGGGAGTTACACATCTCAGAGGTACTGGGGGTTTGGTTCCCAATCACTGAAATAGAGCATTGCAATGAAGCAAGTCATCTTTTTGCTGGCAGAGGGTTTTGCCTTCTATTTGTAAAGAACACAAAAGCTGTGAAGTGCAGGGAAGGGAAGTGTAATAACATGAGGTATGCCTACATAGTCAAGGCTAGGCTGGTATTTCAGGGGCGTGTGCATGGCCTGTGTTGCTTCAGCTAGTCTTCACAACAGCTTTATTTTACAAAACCGAAGCTTAGAGAAGTTAAGTGACTCGCCCAGGATCACAGCTAGTATGTGGCCAAAGCAGGATCACCTGTCTATTAAAGGTCAGCAGACCTGCGTCCAGTGTGTTTCCTGTGGCTTGGCTGGCATAAGTAAGCCAGTCCATGCGAGTCTGAGCATCCCTGCGTGGACTGATGAAAATGGAGCGCCTCAGCCTGGGAGGGGGAAGCCTAGTCTCTGTGTGTGGTGACCTCCTGTCTTTGGTCCAGAGACATAGGAAGACCCAGGGCCAAGAAACGTAAAAACGCTGCTCTGGCAGCCTAGGCCCCAGCATAGCAGCACGCGGGGGTTGGGCTGCGCTGCTCAGAACGGCGTGGTTGTGGAGCTGCTGCTGCTTTGAGTAAAGGTGCTGTTGTCACAAGCAAGGCCCTCGACTTTAGGCTAACAAAAGGGAATCTAAATGTCCTTTATGGCTTGATAGATTGAGAGGCAGCCAGCCAGCCAGCAGGCCTGCGGAACTTCAACAGAGGCATTTATTCTTGGAAAGTCTGAGACTCAAAGGGGTTTTCACATAAACACGTCAATAGGGAGAAGCCCTTGCCCGCAGGTCCTTGGCTCAGGTCTGAGCTTCGCTGCAGCCTGGCCTGGCCGACCCTGTTCCTTGTTCCCAACAGCAGCAGAAGCTGAAGTCCCTTCACGTCACCCACCAGCTGACCCACCAGCTGAAGGAGACAAGTGTGACAGACTCCAGAATGCCAACCACGTGAGCTCCACCTGTTCTCCAGGCATCCAGGGAAACAGGAAAAAGCCCCAACAGGCAAAGCACATTTTCTCAAAAAGCTGGATGGAGGTGTGTGACATTCCTCTGCTTAACAAGCAAAACAATCGACTGGTGAACTGCTGCAGCAGCAACATCACCGGAGAGACACGGGGAGGGGCCTTGCTGGGAGGGAGTGCCGGCCATGGGGAGCGCCCAGCCACGGCAGTCCGCCCAGGCCTTCTGCTCAGAAGTGTGGGAGGCAGTGGGGGCCCAGTCAGTCCAGAGGGGTCCCAGCCCACTTGCCTTGGTATCATGTCTGGTCTTCAGGACCAGGCGCCAGAGAGGCGTCAGTCCTCAGTCACAGGCGGGGGAATGAGCTGCAGCTGGAAGTTCTCGTTCTGGAAGATGCTGTTGAAAGCAGGGCCACTCTGGGAGCCACTGAATGGCCGGTAGCTCTCACTGCTGCGGTTCTGGGACAGTTCTGTGAGGAGAGCCAGCTGCAAAGGAGGGGATGCACATCAGCCAGAGCTGTGGGGGCAGAGGATCCGTGGGGAGGCTGGGTGTGGCACAGACTGGGGGGAGCCTGAGTCCTCTCGCTTCGTGGAACACGGAGGGGCCGTGCTGTGCTGCGGGAAGGATGTACAGGCTGGGTTTGGGTCCCAGGTCGCATCGCACAAACAAGTAATGTGACTGTGGACAAGTTCACTGCTCCCTTTAGGGCCTAAATCCCCTCCCTTAGTAAGAGTGGACTGGGCACGTCCTGTAGCATTTCAAACTGTGATACTGTGGTGATGATGGGAGCTGCTTCTGAACCTTCGGCATGCCTCTGAGTATGCCTCTGCCGCTGGTGCCCGAGCCTGCGGCCTTGCCCGGAGCTGAGGTTCCCCACTCTCCGCTCATCTCATCCCACTCCCTCTCGTTCGGTTCTCTGGGCCAAGGACCTGCGTTATAATCACTGGCTCTGACCGCTATCTTTTGTAACCTGGATGGCTTCAAATAGATGCCCGGCTACTACTTCAGGGGAAACTCTACCTTCTCTTGAAAACTCCTCCCTGCTCCCAGCTTCCCTATTTCTGCCAAGATAGCAGTGAAAACCTTACTGTTAGTGGCTCAGCTCCAAAAGACCTACCTGCCAAGGACAGAGAGTGGCAGGGAGAAAGTACTGCTGGCCCACTAGGAGACCTGGCTCTGCTTTCAGAGGAGTTGCCCCTTTTACCCCAAAGAGGGCTCTGCAAAAAGTAGGGGGCCCGACAGCCCGGCCCTCGAGGTACCCTGATGGTCAGAGAACAGGTGAATCCCACACCCAAGGTCCTGCCCCCAGAGAGGGCAGCTGTGAGGGGCAAGCCTCCACACCGGGTGGAACAGGCAGGAAGTCTGCGGGGACAGCTGATGGCCCCAGGGGACTGGTGAGTGCCTTTTGGGTGCCAGGCACTACCCTAGGTCCTTTACATGCACTATTTCTTTCAAAAAAATTTTTTTAAGTAGTTGGTATATAATATTAATTATGTTAGTCTCAGGTGTACAATATAGTGATTTGACATGTTATATCTTTCAGTGGGATCGCTCCACTAATTCTAGTAATCATCTGCCACTGTGCAAACTTATTACAACATTACTGACTATATTCTCCTTCACCTTTATCACCCACCCTGCCAACCTCTCCCCTCTGGCAATTATCTCTTTGGTCTCTGTTTCTATGAGTATGGTTCTGGTTTTATTTTGTTTGCTATGTTTTTTTAGATTCCACATATAAGTGAAATCATATGGTATTTGTCTTTCTGCCTAACTTATTTCACTTAGCATAATAAGTCTAGGTCCACCCATGTTGCAAATGGTAAGATTTCATTTTTTGTTATTGCCTGACACTCCATTGTATATTTCGCTTCATTATTTGTTCACGTATCGATAGGCACCTAGTTGCTTTGATATGCTGGCTATTGTAAGTAATGTTGCAGGGAACATAGATGTACATGCATCTTTTGAATTAGTGTTTTTGTTTTCTTTGGATAAGTACCCAGAGGTAGAATTGTTGGGTCATATGGTGGTTCTATTTTTAGTTTTTTGAGGATCCTGTGTACTGTTTTCCACAGTGACTGCACCAGTCTGCATTCCCACCAACAGTGCACAAGAGTTTGCTTTTGTCTACGTCTTCGCCAGAATGTTATGTTGTTGACTCTGATGGTGGCCATTCTGACAGGTACGGGGTGGTGTCTCATTGTGGTTTTGATTTGCCTTTCCCTGATAATTAGTGATGTTGAGCATCTTTCCATATGTCTGTTGGCCCTCTGTAAGGCTTCTTGGGATAAATGTCTTCTCATGTCCTCTGTTTATTTGAGAAGGATAGGTACAAATTCTTTAAATGTTTGGTAGATTTCACCTGTGAAGCCATCCGGTCCTAGGCTTTTGTTTGCTGGAAGTTTTTGATTCCTGCTTCAATTTCATTCCTAGCACTGGTCCATTCAGATTCTGTTTCTTCCTGGTTACTCTTGGAAGGTTGTATGTTCCTAGAAATTTATTCATTTCTTCTAGATTGTCCAATTTGTTGTCATGTACTTGTTCCTACTATTCTTTAATATTTGGCATTTCAGTGGTGTCAGTTCTAATTTCTTTTATTTCTGATTTTATATATTTGTGTTTTCTTTTTTTGCTTGATGAGAATTATTAGAAGTTTGTCAATTTTTAAAAAATTTTTTCAAAGAACCAGCTCTAGATTTCACTAATCTTTTCTGTTGTTCTTCTATTTTCTATTTCATTTATTTCCATTCTGATCTTTATTATTTCTTTCCTTCTACTTAATTTGGATATTGTTTGTTCCTTTTTAAAAAAGTTTGTTTAGGTGTAGACTTAGATTGTTTATTTGGGATTTCCCCTGCTTCCTGAGGTAGGCCTGTAATGCTATACATTTTCCTCCTATAATTGCTTTTGCTGCGCAGTTACTGTTTTCATTTTCATTTGTCTCAAGGTAGTTTTTGATTTTGTCTTTCACTCATTGGTTGTTCAGAAGCATGTTTTTTAATCTCCATGTATTTGTGGTTTTTCCCCCAACTTTTTTCCCCTGTGGTTGATGTCTAGTTTCATGCTACTGTGGTCAGAAAATATGCTTGATATAATTTCAATCTTCTTGAATTTATTGAGGCCTGTTTTGTGGCCTAGCATGTGGTCTATCCTGGAAAATGTTCCATGGGCACTTGAAAAAAAATATGTAATCTACAGTTTTTGGATAAAATACTCTATAAATCTCTACTAAGTCAAAGTGGTTCAATGTGGCATTTAAAGCCATTGTTTTCTTACCGATTTTCTGTCTGGGTGATCTGTCCATTGAGGTAAGTGGGGTAGTAGAGTCCCCCACTATGACCGTGTAACTTTTAACCTCTGCCTTTATGTCCGCTGACATCGCTTTTTGTATCTGGGTGTTCCTGGGTTGAGTGCACAGATATTTACCTCTTCTTAGATTGACTCCCTTCAAAAGCACCGAAGTCCGTTTTGTCTGGCGGAAGCACTGCTATGCCCCAGCTTTCTGTTTCTGATTGCATGGAATGTCCTTTTCGTTTCTTTACTTCCAGTCTGTGTGTCTGTCAACCTAAAGTGAGTCTTTTGATTGCAGCATAGATATGGGTCTTTTTTTGTCTTGTTTTGACCCATTCAGCCTCTTCTGTGTTGTTTGGAGCATTCACTTCATTTACATTTAGAATAATTATTGATAGGTATGTGCTCATTGCCATTAAATTTTTTTTGGTGGTTTTTGTTGTTCTTTACCATTCTTCCTTCTTCCCTTGATTCTTTCCTTTTGATTTGTTCCTTTTCTTCAGTGTTTTGATTGGGTTCCTTTCTCTTCATTTTTTCTGTGTATTTTTGTGTATGTTTGGTTTATGGTTACTGTGAGGTGCATATACATACATCTATAGCTACAGCAGTCTATTTTAAGCTGACAGGCATTTGAGTTCAGTTGTGTTCAAAAAGCACTACATTATTTCTCCCCTTTCCACTGTTTTGACATCATGTTTTATATCTTTTTGTTTTGTGCATCCTTTGGTCATTTACTGCAGCTATTGTTAATTTTTCTACTATTGTCTTTTAACCTTCATACTAGCTTTTTTTAAAAAAAAAAGATCATATTTATTTTTTGTTTTTAGATAGAGGGGAAGAGGGAGAGCAACATCAATGTGTGGTTGTCTCTCATGCAGCCCACACTGGGGACCTGGCTGGCAACCTAGGCATGTGCCCTGACTGGGAATTGAACCAGTGACCTTTTGGTTCACAGGCTGGCGCTCAATCCACTGAGCCACACCAGCCAGGGCCATGTTAGCTTTTTCAAGTGGTTGATTCACTGTGATTATTGTATTTTTGCCTTTACCACTGAGATATTTTCCCCTGTATTTTCTTATTTTTGGTTATAGCCTTTTCTGCATAAAGATCCATTAGCATTTCTGGTAAGTCCAGTTTAGTGGTAGTGAACTGTGATTTCCACTTGTCTGGAAAACTCTCTCTAATTCTAAATGATAACCCTGCTGATATAGTATTCTAGGTTGTACGTTCCCTTCTTTGAGCACTTTAAAATATCTCCTGCCACTCCCTTCTGGACTGTAGAGTTGCTTCTGAGAAATCAGCTGATTGCCTTATGGGCTTTCTCTTGTATGAGGTGATGTTTCATTCTTACTGTCTTTAAGATTGTCTCTTTCTCCTTAATTTTTTTTAAATCCTCACCAAAGGTATGCTTATTGGTTTTAGAGAGATGGCAAGGAAGAGAGCGAGAGAGAAACACTGATCAGTTGCCTCCCTCCTGTACCCAACCATGGATCAAACCTGCGACCTAGGCATGTGCCCTGACCAGGAATTGAACCTGCAACCTTTTGGTGTATGGGATGATGCTGCAACCAATGGAGCCACCCAGCCAGGGCTCTCCTTAACTTTTGCCATTTAAATCTAGTACACCTTGGTGTGTGTACTACACAGTGAACTTTTGGTTCACTGTGTTTGAAACCCTGTGTTTGGAAGCCTGTTTTCTTCCCCAGATGAGAAAAGTTTTCAGACATTATTCAAATATTCTTTCCCTTTCTCTCTCCTCTCCTTCTGGAATTCCTATAATAAAAATGTTAGTGCACTGATCTTATCCCAGAGATCTCTTACACTATCTTCACTTAAAAAATATTTTTTTCACTTTGCTGTTCTTTTTGGGTGATTTCTATTATTCTTCCAGGTCACCAGTCTATTCTGTATCAACTAATCTGCTGTCAATTCCTTCTAATGCACGGGTGGCAAACACAAGGGCTGTGGGTGGAATCCAGCCCTCCACCTTGTTTTATCCAGCCTGGCACCTCGTTTCTACACAGTGACAGTGCTGAGCTCTTGCTTAACTGTTAGGGAGTAGTTACATTTATACAGTCCTAAAATTACATTCGGCCCTTTGAAAGCAACCATGAGGCAGATGTGGTGCCCAGTGAAAATGAGTTTGTCACCCCTGTTCTAATGTATTCTTCATGTCATTCATTGTATGCTTCATTTGCAGTTGGTTCTTTATTGTGTTTTTTATCTTTTTGTTGAAGTGCTCTCTGAATTCCTCTACTGTACTCTCAGGTTCATTGGGCACCCTCATGACAGTTTCTTCGAATTATCAGTCAAATGACTTATTTCTTTTGTCTTAGGATTTTCCTTTGGAGTTTCTTCTTCTTTCTTCATTTGTGCATATTCATCTTTTTCTCTGTTCTGTTTGGCTTTCTGTGTTTGTTCCTATGAGTTGCACTTAATAACTAACCCTCTCCATCTTGAACAAGTGATCTGTAGACTGTTTTGGAGAGCTTTGGCCAGCTAGTTGTAGTCAGGGCAGGTGTGTGCCCTACCTAATGCTTCACCTGACCTGGAGTGGGTTTCAGGTGGTGCATATTTCCTTGCCCTTCTTATCTGCATGGTGCTGCCTGATTTAGACAGGGCTATAAGATGTGCCCTGTTGCTTTAATCGTCTGTAATCACAGCATGACCTTGTGTGTATACCCAACTCACTTTGCATGGGGCAGCCCTGTGTGTGGGCACCACAATGTTTTGCTAGCTCCACATTTTCTTTGGGTCGGTGGCCCCATGTGTGTGCAGTAGTGTCCCACTATTGCACGGTTTTGCCTGCTCTACACTCTCTAGGAGAGGCAGCACCACATGAGTGCACAGTAGCACCCCAAAATCTCCACACTTTCTCTGGACAGGATAGCCTTGCACTTGGGTATCACAATGTTTCGTTAGCTCTGCATTCTCTTCAGGTAGGGAAGCCCCTTGTGTGCACAGCCCAGTGGGTGCATGAAGCAGCACACTGCTGTACCTGCTGGGTCCACCTCCAACTGCAAGGGCCTGACGCCCTCCTGTTGCTGCTGGACCTAGCTCAGGAGGGGTGGCTGGGCACATGCCAGAGCGCCCTGCAGGACGGCCATAGAAGCTGGATGGAGCTCTCACCTGCTATCCAGGTTCGAGGAAACATAAACAAGGGCACTCATTGGTTCCTCCAGTCCTAGGTTGTCTCCTCAGCTCCTGGTTCCCCAACTTCTCTATGGGGTCCCTCTTTCTTGCTTGTAGTGCAAAAGCTGTTTAATTGGCTCATGATTGTCTCCAGGAGAAGCTGCTCTAAATATAGGTGTATATTCAATGTGTTCTTGGGAGGAAGCAGGCTCAGTGTCCACTGATGCTGCCATCTTGGACCTGCTTCACATGTCTTATTCCTAATCCTCTGAAACAACCCTCCAGGTAAAACACCTGGAGCCCTGAGAAGTTAAGTAACTTGCCCTGAGACACCCAGAGGTGAGTGGTGGTGTGGGATTCAATCTTAGGTCCATGTGGCCATTTGTGCTCAGCTGAGCTGCCCATAGTTCTGCTTTCCCTAGAGATAATGCCTGTCCCTTCCAGGAACTCTGTCTTCTAGCAGTCCTCTGACCCCTGGCAAGGGGCTCTCTCTTCACCCAGGCAATGATGGCAGAGGTTCATGTGTGTTCATTTGTCACTTTTGTTGATAACTTACCACCAGTGGCTATGGTGATAGGGGAGATGCCTTAAGGCCCCTAAATTCAAAGTGCCAATTTATCAGAAATAATCCAGCCCCAGCTCCTGGCTCAGAGACATGCAGGTGGTCCAATTCACAATTCATTAACACTGGCTCTGACTGCGAGTTACTCAGTTGGCCGAGGTCAGACAGGAAGTATACTCGCTTAGGCAGTCCTGCCAGGACTTGACTGCCACTGGAGAGGTTACAGAGAGATGTCTCTCACTGTGCTTGAGCTCCACCTTATGTGACTTCCTATCTTTTAGAACCCTCTCAAATGCCCATCAGCCTGTGAAGTTCTCCACAAGAACTATTACACACAATACCAAGAATAGAACAGGAGACAGATGTTACATAAACTCCAAGTGCTTTCACATTCAGACACTGTGAGGTAGAAAGATCAACCACAAAAAATATTTTCTGTTTCCCAGGAAAGAGATATTTTTGTGTACTACGTCTGTAACTTAGTGATCTGGAAATCAGTGTGTCCTGAGTAAATGGCTTAGTAGTTTGAAGCCGTGGAACTTCCTTAGAAGGCTCAGGAGCCCAACTACTGGGGCGGAGCTTAGAGGAGGCTGGGAGGGGAGAGAGATAATGCCAGTTCAATAATGCTGCTGGATCACTTCAGGGGCCCCCTGGAGAAGTCTCCTGGAACAAAAGCCTCAGCCCAGAGGGAATGCCATTTTTTATCTGGGCTTCCATGCAGTCGAGCAGGAGTTTGCCTAAGAATGGGGAGAAAAGTCCAGGCATAGAAGCAGCACACAGGCAGTCTGTGCAAGCTCATAATATAAGTTCAAGAACAAATCATGCCCAGCTGGAATTAAGTGTGACTTGAGGATCGGAGGAGGTGATAGAGTTTGGACTCCACCTTCAGGTGACGGAGAGCCAGGAGAGTGTTTTAAGCAAGTGGTTGGGGTGGGAAACATGACATTGGGTTTTAGAATAGTACCTGGGCAGCAGCGTGGACAAGGGACAGAAGGCCTGCAGTGGCCTCTGTGAGTGACAGTTTGTAGGGGAAGGGGGGAAATACACAGGAGATGAAAGAAGATGCCTACAGATCTCCCTAGTGAATGGATGGAATGGGAGAGATAAGCCCAGGGTGCTGCCAGGTTTCTGCTCTTGGTAGGTGGATGAGGGAAGGCACCACCCAGAGACAGGCAGTGGGGCAAGGAAGCACCAATCGAGAACGTTAATGACTGCATGTCTGAAGTGCTTCTGCGACACCCAGACTGATGTTATGGCCTGACTGCTGGTGGCACCCCAAATCTGTGCTCTTCTTCTATGGTTGTAGGAAGCCAGTAGTTTTAGCCAATGGCCTTCTCAAATAAAAACCAATTTTCCCAGCCTGCATTGCAGTTAGGTGTGCCCATGTGTCTAAGTTCTGGACAACTGGGTAAGTGGTGTATACTTGTAGGGACTGCCCTTAAACAAAGGGCTTCTGCTCTTCCTCCTGTTCGTCTATCTTGCTAGCCAGAATGGAGCATAGACCACAAGACAGAAGAAATCTGGAGAGGTTTATGGAAGGTGCCCTGGGCTGCCTGCATTAAACTTCTATCTTGGTTAAGCCACTGTAACTTAGCAAATTCAACCAATGCAGATGTCCTGCAGGGCCTGAGGCTTTGGATAGATTTGGCAGTCATCAATAAACAGAAAGGCCTCCTGGATGAAGGCTTAGGAAACACAGATGCCCTTCTGTGTCCTCACAGCTCATTGTAAGTAAGGGGCAGACATCTTTCTACTTCCTTTGCATATTTTGCCAAATTCTGATTGCTCTCTGGGGCCAGGGCTCCACATGGCCATAAAAGGGTACTTTTAAGAGGACTTAAGAACACCGCATTTCCAAAATAGCAATTATAAATAAAGAAATAAAAATTTAAACAACCACACAAACATTACCCTGGAACTTCCGCGGTAGAGATGACAAAGCTGATCAAATGCTTGGATTTGCTGTGGATCCAGAACAGGTTCTGAGGTTGCCTGAGAAGTAAAAACAATAAGGTTAGTAACATCTATGGACAGCCTCTGAACTTGGCCAATGGTGACATAGGACATGCTGCTCCCTCCATTTCTCTGAAGAAAATCCATGCTACCAGCAATTAGTGAAAGATATTTTACTGAGCATTAACTAGAAATGGACAGGTCCCTCTAAGGTCCCTTGGTACCAGCCCCCAGGCTTACCTCTCTGTGGACCCTTTCCCTAGTGTGGTCTCTAATTTTCTGTTCTGACCAACTTCCTTTAGGGCTTCTTGATCCCTCTTTGCTTTTATTCTGCAGAGAAATTTAGCTCCAACCAGCCCTGCCTTCCTGTATCCATCTGTATACTTTGCTGAGTATACCCAGCAAAGATGGCCCTGCTTTGTCGTAGTAGTGGGGGAACATTTTACAGGAAAAATCATGTCATTTCCCTGTCTCAATATAAAGCTGGTAGCCACCTATGGGGTTGTAAGCTTGGACTATTGCTTTTTAGAAGAGGTGAACTCTTAACATTTCTATAGCAGTGTTATGGTGGAACTTGCCAATATTGTAGTTCTACTCTTGGTGGGTCTGACCCAGCTCACACCTACAGAGAAGATAGGGGTCCTGTGGGATGCAGCTATAGGCTTTGGAGTCAGAAGTAAATTGGAATACCAGTTCTGACACTATCCTGCTGTATGATCTTAGGCAAGTCACTTCTCTAAGCCTTAATGCCATTGCCCATAAGTGAGAGAGGATAATGCTTCCTCTAGGAGGTTATTGAAAATTAAATTACATGAGATACATATTTCAAATGTCTTTAACTTACCTGGTACCTCATAAGAGCTCAGTGTATGCTAGCTCATTCTTACATTTAGAGATACTCTTGGTTAAATGTTGATTTCAGAAGTGTTTTTACATCTATGTATATGGCTAGTAAAAAGGTCTTTCTTTATTCTGTATTTACTATGAATGCTTTTGGCATGGAAAAAACGTATTACTAAAGACCTAACATGTCTGAGGGAGGGGGGTTTCAATGAGAAAGGGTCTGGGTGGTGACACAAATGCCACTCTATGAGAAAGTGCTGTCATGTCCATATTCTTTCCCCAAGAAAGATCTGAACTTTAAAAAAAGATTTATATAAGAAGTTACATCCCAGACAAGAAAAAGCTAAAGGAGATCATCACTACTAAACCATTATTACAAGAATTGTTAAAGAGATTCTTTAAGAAGATCAATAATATGAATATGAAAATATAAGAAAAATTTTTCACTGACAAATGCAAACACTTAGTAAAAGCAGTGAGTCATCTAACTCTAAAGCTACTACAGAGGTTAAAAGGCAAAAGTAGGAAGATCATGCGTAATTACAAAAATAAGAGATATGCAGAAACACAAAATAAGTATAAAAGAATGACAAGAACATGACTGTGGAGGAGGTGAGTAAAAATTATAGTGATTTTAAAATGTGTTCAAACTTAAGTGACCGCCAACTTAAAACAGACTGTATAAATGTAGCATGATACACATGAAGCACATGGTAGCAGAAACCAAAAACTGACAAGAGATAAACAAGAAATAAAGAGAAAAGAATCCAAACATAACAGTATAAAAAGTTATCAACATACAAGAGACTAAGGAACAGAAAAGAGCTACAAAGACAATCGGAAATCAATTAATAAAATGGCAATAACTACATACCTTTTAATAATTACTTTAATTGTAAATGGACTAAATGTTCATATCAAAAGACAGGGCAGCTGAATGGATTCAAAAAACAAGACCCTTACATATGCTAACTACAAGAGACCTACTCCAAATTTAAAGACATACAGACAAAGTAAAGGAATGAAAAAAGTTATTTCATGTAAATGGAAATGACAAAACAGCTGAGGTAGCAATACTTACATAAGACAATATAGACTATAAAACAAATGTAGCAAGAGACAAAGGGCATTTCATAATGATAAAGGCATCAACTCAACAACAGTATATAAATAACTCTTGTAATCATCTATGCATCCAACATAGGAGCACTTAGGTATATATTAATGGACATAAAGGGGGAGATCAACAATAATACAATAACAGTAGGGGACTTTAACTCTCCATTAACATCACTGGATAGATCATCCAGATGGAAAATAAAGGAAATAGTGGCCCTGAATGACACATTAGACTAGATGGATTTAATCGATAATTTTAGAACATTTTACCCCAAAGCAGGAGAAAATACATTCTTTTCAAGTGCACATGGAATATTGTCCAGGATATAGGAAAATGTTAGGCCACAAAACAAGTCTCAATAAATGTAAGAAGACTGCAATTGTATCAAACAACTTTTCTGAACACAATGGTATGAACTAGAAATCAAGTACAAGGACCAAAAAATACAGAAACACATGGAGATTAAATAACATGTTACTAATAAATGAATGGGTCATCAATGAGATCAAGGAAGAAATCAAAAGATACCTTGATACAAAAAGAAAAAAAGAAAAGAAAACATAATGACCCCAGATCTGTGGGACATGGCCAAAGCAGTTCTAAGAGGGAGATTCATAGCAATACAGGCCTACCTCAAAGAGCAAGAAAATTTTAAAATAAACTATCCAACCTTATACCTAAAGCAACTAGAAAAAGAAAAGAAAAAAACAAAGCCCAAAGTGAGTAAAAGGGAAGAAATAATAAAGATCACAGCAGAAATAAACAAAATAGAATTTAAAGAAAAGATCAATTAAACCAATAGCTTGTTCACTGAAGAGATAAAATTGATAAACCTTTAGTCAGAATTATCAGGAAAAAAAGATGACCCAAGTAACATAAGAAATGAGAGAAGAGAAATAAAAACCAACACCACAAAAATACAAAGGATTATAGTTGTTCAAAATACTATGAACAGCTTTTTTCCAAGAAATTGGACAACCTGGAAGAAATGGATAAATTCCTAGAAACGTACAATCTTTCAAGACTAAACCAGGAAGAAACAGAAAATCTGAACAGACTGATAACTGTTAATGAAATTGAATCAGTAATAAAAAAGCTCCCAATAAACAAATGTCCTGGACCAGATGACTTCACAAGTGAATTTTACCAAACTTTCAAAGAAGAATTAACACCTATCTTTATCAAACTATTCCAAAAAATTGAAGAGGAGGGAAGGCTCCCAAACTCATTTACTGAGGCCAGCATTACCCTATTACCAAAACCAGATAAAGAAACTACAAAGAAAGAAAATATATACCAATATCCATGATGAATACAGATGCAAAAATCCTCAACATAATATTAGCAAACTGAATTCAGCAATACATTAAAAAGATCATTTAACCTGATCAAGAGGGATTTATTCTTGGTACTCAAGGTTGGTTCAATATTTGCAAAGCAGTTAACGTGATACATGACAAAATGAAGGATAAAAATCATGTATCAATGGATGCAAAGAAAGCATTTGACAAAATCCAATACCCATTTATAATAAAAACTCAGCAGTGGGGATAGAGGAAACATACCTCAACATAATAAAGGCAGTATGTGACAAACTCACAGTTAACATCATATTCAATGGTGAAAAACTGAAAGCTTTTTTCTTTAAGATCAGGAACAACACAAGGATGTCCACTTTTACCACTTTTATTCAATATAGTATTGGAAGTCCTAGCCACAGCAATGAGACAAGAAAAAGAAATAAAACATGCCCTAACTGGTTTTATTTCTTTTTAAATAAATAAGTAAATGACTGGTGTGGCTCAGTGGCTGAGCATCATCCTGCAAACTGAAGGGTCACTGGTTCAATTCTTGGTCAGGGCATGTGACTCAGTTGCAGGCAAGGTTCCTGGTTGGGTGCATGTGAGAGGCAACCAATTGATGTTTCTCTTGCACATCAATATTTCTCTCCCTCTCTTTCTCCTTCCCCCTCTCTCTAACAGTAAATAAATGAAGTCTTTTTTTTTAAAGTATGAAATAAAATGCATCCAAATTTGAAAGGCAGAAGTAGAACTTTTCATTATTTGCAGATGACATAATACTGTATATACAGAACCCTATAGATTCCCCCCAGAACTATTAGAACTGATAAGTGAATTCAGTAAAGTAGGATACAAAATTAATATTTAGAAACCAAGTGCATTTTTATACACCAATAACAAACTGTCAGAAAGAGTAAAGAAACAATTTCATTTACAATTGCATAAAAAAAATAAAATACCTAGGAATAAGTTTAACTAAGGTGGTAAAAGACCTGTAGTTGGATAACTGTAAGACACTGAAGTAAGAAAGTGAAGACCATACAAATAAATTGGAAGGATGTATTACACCCATGGATTGGAAGGATAATATTTTTAAAATGATTGTACTATCTACCCCAAACAATCTACAGATCAAATACAATTCTTATCAAAATACTACTAACATTCTCAGAATTAGAACAAATAATCCTAAAATATACATGAAACCAGAAAAGACCATGAATTGTCAAAGCAATCTTCAGAAAGAGGAACAAAGTTGGAGGTATCATGTTATCTGATATCAAACTATACTAAAGGCTATAATAATCAAAACAACATAGTACTGTCATAAAAAACAGACACATACATCAATGGAACAGAACAAAGAGCCCAACTAATCTATGATAAAGGAGGTAAGATTATACAATGGGCTAAAGACAGTCTCTTCAAGAAATGATGCTGAGAAAACTGTACAGATACAAATAAATGACACTAGACCACTTGCTTACAACATATACAAAAGTAAACTCAAAATGTATTAAAGAGTTAAATGTAAAACCTGAAACCATAAAACTCCTAGAATAAAACACAGGCAATAAATCTTTTGACATTGCTCTTAGCAATATATTTTTGGATATTTCTTCCAGAGAAAGGAAACAAACAAACAAACAAAAAAAAAACCCAAATGGAGTTACATTAAACTAAAAAGTTTTTCCACAGTGGAGGAAACTATTAGCAAAACAAAGAAACAACTTACTGAATGGGAGAAGATATTCACTAATGACACAACTTTTAAGTGGTTAATATTCAAAATCTATAGGGAACTCATACAACTTAACAACAAAAAAACCAAACAATCCAATTAGAAAATGGGCAGAGGACCTGAATAGACAGTTCTTCAGAGAGGACATACAGATGGCCAATAGACATGAAAAGATGCTCAACATCACTAATCATCTGTGAAATGCAAATTAAAACCACAATGAGATATCACCTCACACCTGCCAGAATGGCTATCATCAGCAAATTAATATACAAGTGTTGGCGAGGATGTGGAGAAAAGGAAACCCCCATGCACTGTTGGTGGGATTGTAAACTGGTGCCACCATGGAAAACAGTTGGAAGGTTCCTCAAAAAATTAAAAATAGAAGCACCACATGGACAGGCAATGTATCCAAAGAAAATGATCGCTAATTTAAAAATACTTGCACTTCTCTGTTCACCGCAGCATTATTTACAATAGCCAAGACATGGAAACAACCTAAGTGTCCATCAGTGGGTCAACTGATAAAGATGACATGGTACATATATACAATGCCATGCCACTCAGCCAAAAAAGGATGAAATCTTACCATTTGTGACAATGTGGTTGGACCTAGAGGGTACTATGCTAAATGAGATAAGTGAGAGAAAGACAAAAAAAGTATGATTTCCCTTATATCTAAAAAACAAAATAAACCAATAAATACATAGAAACTCATAGCTACAGAACACAAATTGATGGTCACCAAATGGAAGTGGGTGGGAGTGGGTGAAAAAGGTGAAGGGACTGAGAAGTACGGATGGTGGTTACAAAACAGTCATGGGGATGTGAAGTACAGCACAAGGAATATAGTCAATAACACTGTAAGAACTATGTATGGTGCCAGGTGGGTACTAGACTTATCAGGAGGATCACTTCATAAATTATCTAAATGTCTAACTGCTATAGTGTACACTTGAGACTAATATAAAATAATGCTGAATATCAACTGTAATTGGAAAAAACCCACTAATGTAGGAGAGTTTTCCCACATGTAGTAAAACTAAAAATCGATAAAGATGATATCTGGGGAAAAAAAGAGGTTATGGAAATTTAATATGTTTTCCAGGAAGGACTTTGCTTCTTCTCCTCAAATTTTTCACTACTCTAGGGAAATAAACCTATGAAGAGCTAAGAGAATAGAAAGCAGTCAGTAGTGCCAGCCTGATGTGAAATGATCTCACAGCCCCGTCTTCCTGCTTTTTAAGTCCAGAAAGCAGCTGTCAGAGAGGAGACTGACATCTCATGAGCTTCTAGAGCCCTACAGTGGTGCCCCAAAGACATGTCAAGGCTCTGGAGACCAGCTCAGGGCGTAGTCGCCTTAGTTCTTCTTGGTGCTCTCAGTGATGTGGGGGCAGCTAAATGTGGGGATGGCTTGGCAGAAGTCCTCAGAAGGGCAGTGTGACCCGAAACAGCAGCCAGAAAGAGAAAAAGATGGGCCCTCAGGCTCTGCTTTTCGTCCTGTTAGATTCCTGTCTCTAGGTCTGCCAAATCCATGGAGAATCATTCTCTGATCTGAAAATGTTTAAAGTTGCATTGACGCTAAAAAATATTACTTTTCTCAGTATAATTTTGTAGGAAACCTGATCATATTCTTGGAGAGAAAGTGTGGAGGATATCACTTCCTGAGAGATACTTAGTAAAACACTCAGGAGAGATTAAAGCTAAAGATGATCAGAAGGTTTGAGAAATACTACGAACCTAACACAAATAAAGCAAAGAAAAAAAAATCTGTGTTCGAGAGCCTTAACAATGGAAAACATGTTTTTGTCCCCTGGTTTTCCTAATCCCTTCCCTACTCTTGGCACCTACTAGGGAGTGGGTGGGTTAAGGAAAAGGATGATACATGACTTTCACTGGCCATTCAAACGTCAGCTATGGGGCCAGCCACCCGCCCGGTCCATTTGACAGGGGCCCAGCCATCCTGACCTCGACTTTTCTTATCCCTGGTTGCTCTGTAATAAGGCTTACAAGGAAGCCCAAATGGATATAAGTCAGGAATACACCAAGTAAGGCACTGGGGAGGTGGGGTGGGCAAGGCAGGTTAATTATAAAGGATGGAAAGGCCAAGTTAGCAAATGATAAAGTAGCAGGAGTAAGAAATGGTGTCCTAATGGAGGTGCTTTTGTAAAACAGCCCTTTGCCTTGGAGGGACATTGTAAGAAAAAATCTTATGCAATGAACTATTGTACTTCTTACAAAAGACGTTAGATGGTACAGGCCGTGTGTGAAGACCCACTAAAAAATTCCCATCAGACCCTGCATCAAGAGAAGCTGTATTGGACACTACAGACCAGCAATTTTCAAGTGGTGTGCCACAAGAACTTTTAACGCATGCTATACCTGACTATTCAGTCAGAGGCACTGACCTCATTTCCTTTACACCGTCAAAGAAAAAAAATGCCAACAGGCAACATAATAGCTGTCTGGTATGAACGAATCAAAATTACACCTTTTTTGTCAGTTTGGAAAAAATTTATTTTTTGGTGTACCACAGAATTTTAGTAATTATGTGAGATGGAAAAGGTTGAAAATCACTGCTGTAGACTTGTTACTAATTATGTTGTCTTTCTGGCTTTTGTCACTGGGGAACTTGGGGCTAAATGATTGACTGCCCTGAACTAGCAACTGGTCAGGACTTGGTGGCAAATGTGTGTGTGTGCTATTATAACCTGGTTTTATATTGTTTTCCACAGACACAGTTTTTAAAAAAAATCTACATTTCCTCATTTATTTTATCCTATCGGATATATTTCGGAAGTCAACTCAAATCATTGGGGAAAGTGAAGGTCGTGTTAGTTCATACATAGAAAGTGCTACTGTTAAAAATAGAATCATGCTTTCATTCCCTCGGGAAATGCAGACGGCACCGCACCGGGTGAGAGGCTCCAGCCCCTGGGAGTTTGCTCACTGAGGCAGAAAGTGCAGGAGCCTCAGTGATGGTCCAACCCATGTTTTCTGATGCAGCGCTTCTCAAACTTTAATGTGTGTAAGAATCACTGAGAGGTCTTGTTAAAATGCAGGTTCTGGTTAGTAGGTCTGGAGCAGGGTCTGAGATTCTGCATGTCTAACACGGTGCTAATCTGTACTGATAAAGCAGCTGGGGGGTGGGGGCTGGGGTCTTCCATGTCCTTACTGAGTCTTAATGGTAACAGGACACTCTCGGGTTATGGGTGTTTTGCCCCCCGACTCAACTGTACCAAAGGAACCAACCAGTTGGCACTTTTTTTCTAAGTTACCCTGATCAGGTATGTTGCTTTCAACACTCATGGAGTTCACATGCATCTTGGCAGGTGTAAGAAAATGGAATAAGAATGTTCCTGCCACATGGTTCTTTTAAAATGTTACTGAATTGTAAGCCCTACATCTACTTTACTAAATAAATAAACAGGATTAGATAAATAGAGGAAGAGAAGGCTAGGAGACTTGGCCAATGTGAATAAAAATTTTGCAACCAACTAAGCATCATAACTGGGGCCCTTACCTTATAAACTCTAGTCCTGGGGGGAAAGCTGGAGTAGTGGAACCAACTGGTAAGGGCACACGTGCACACACACACTTTCAAACATGACACGGGTGTGCACGGGTGGCTTACCATGATCTTATTCCGCCTCTAGGCCCTTAAACTCCTTGCAGATACCACGAGAAGGGGTCTCCAACAATGACACCCTTCAGAAATTGAAAAATGTGGTCATTGTGAGTGTGAAATAACTGGAGGCGCACGTCCTTCCTCATAACAAGCCATCAACACGGGCAGCCAGACGCTGAACTGGAGCCAGTGCTGGGCTGCCCCGGCTGCTTCTAGAAGCAGTCACTGCAGGACAGGGCCCTATTCTCCGCCAGGCCACACCATCTCTGTGGTAAAGTGGTTGAAGACAAGTCACCTGAGGTGAAATGGGAGAGCTATTTGTAGACATGCCAAGGATCTAGTAGATGCTAATCTGTCCTTAGAATAAGAGTTTTGGTGTGTTTTTTTTTTTTTTTATTTTAAGGAAGCATATAGGGGATGACTAATAAATCACTAGGCAAGCATTTCTGTATTCTCCATGGTTCTATGGGCTTGAAAAGCAGGGTAGGGTGGGCATGAGGGGAGGGCCAGGGCCCTGGGAAGGCAGCTGGTGCACCAAGGCCTGTTTAGCTGGTTCACACCCTGAGCAGGACCCTGGCCTGCCCCCTCCAGGCATCGTGAGCCAGGATCCAGTTCTGTGGTTCAATGAGTAGTTCTGGAGTCCCTACTGTATTAGGCCTGGGATACAAAGGCGAATAATTCAAGAGGTGTTTAATGTCTCACAGATTCTGGGACATTCAAAGTCCACAAAAGAGTGTACCTTCTTCAGTGTTGATGAGCAAAGCTTGAGAGGTCACTGAGGTATAACTCTGTGCTGCATATTTGCCAACGTGGGCATTGTTTCAAACATGCTCTCACATTAACTCCAAACCCCATCAGAATGCCCCTGAAATGACAGCATTTGGGGTCCAGACTAGACTCTCACACGCAATGAGACCTGGAAGTCTCAGCTCTGGCCCCTCTCTGGCACGCTGTCTCTGAGAGCCCCGGTCCTGTCTGTAGATGGGCTCCTGCCCCACCTGTGCGTGACTGCGTTGCTACACTCGCTGCAGTGCAGTGATCTGTCCATCTTCTCCCTGTCAGACCACTCACAGCTTGGACACGGACCAATCCATCTTTCCATTCCTGCTGCTCTACACCCTGCGGCAGGCGCTCGACAGCACTGGCTAAGCAACCCCACAGCCCATTTTACTTGGAACTGTCCACTTCAGGTACCAGAGCAGCAGCCATTTGCTCTCCTGGACCAGTGTGAAATTGCCAACATTCATCTTCCTACTTTCAAGAACCTGGATTACATAAAGATTCTTTGTGATTTATGGCATGTTTGTCCTCTATCTCAGTGAAAATATCTATTTTATTTTATTCAATTCACTCTCAGGGGAAGTATTATTTTAAAAATGTCAGAAAACCAAAGGGTTGGTATAAGTACCAACCCTTTTAAAAAGGTAGGAAAATTTACCACAAGAGTGGGACTTGTTCAAAGCCTTTCTGTGGTTGCCCAATACTTCCTAGTGCAGAGCACTCCACCCAGTGAGACCAGGGCTGCTGGGGGGCAGGGCCTGCTTCCCAGGGGCCGGACACAGCAGTTGGTAGGTGAGAGCCAGTGTTCTTAGTGCAGGGGTCCCCAGCCCCCAGGCCATGGGCCGGTACTGGTCTGGGCCTGCTACAAACTGGGCTGCACAGCAGGAGGTGAGCTTGAATCACCCTGAAACCAAACCCCACAGTCCACGGAAAAACTGTCTCCCACAAAACCGGTCCCTGGTGCTAAAAAGGCTGGGGATTGCTGTTCTTGTGTACATCTGCCCAAGCCCAAACCCTGGTGTTGCCCGCCGCCCAAACTATACTACGTAAATAATCTACTCTCTCAGCTCAGGTTTTTTTGTTTGTTTTTGTAACAAAGCCCAGCATGCTGCAAGGTCTCATTAAGTGTTGCTAACCAGAAGGCATATGAGGTCTCGCAGGCACTGCACGCAGAGCCAGTCTGCGTGGGATCTTGGCCCCATGTACGTATCCTAATGTGGCCTCCGAAATGGAAAACAAGGAGACATCAGAGCAAGCGCTGACAAAATCAGCAAACCTGGCAATGAAAGGGATGGGTGGATGCTGCAGAAGAGAGAGAATGGGAGAGATGGCGAAAGCTTCATGAAAATGGTAGCAGGACAGGACCCTTGTCGGTCCCACTCACCAGCACCCAGCACTGTGCCCACAGAGCGACTGTGAAATAGCCACCTGCTGGTCAAATGGATGAAGGGATGGGAAGGGCAAGCAAGCAGATTCTTTACTTCTTACATGTTCCCTGGACTGTTCACAAGTCCCCTGCAATGCAGTAAGAGCACAGGGCATGGCTCTGACAGGTTCCACCAGGGTCTGCACCAACCAGCTGAGTGGTTCTGGCCAAGTTATTCAGCTTCTCTCAGCCTCGGTTTCTTTATCTGTAAAGCCTACTCTGCAGAATTGTTGTGAGGATTAGAGATAATGTACGGGCCTGGTGCCTATTTGATGTTTAATAAATGGCAGTGATTAATGGATTACTGTGACTCTGTTTTATCTGCATTCCTGGGAGAAGTGCCTGGAAGAACAATGGGCCGAGAAGCAGGAAGCCTAGCTCTGGTTCTGTCACAGCTCTGCGTATACCCTGAGTGCTCTCACTTAGCACCTCAGTCTGTGTTCAGATTTATCTGAGGGCGATGCCGCCTTGGACCACACTCTACCATCCAGGGAAGATGCAGCCATCATGCGGTCGTGGGCATTTTTTTAGTGCATGGAAGTTTCAAATATGATGCAACTGCACTGAAGCTGACCATGGCTTTTATTGCATAATCCAAAGCAGGCAGACTAGGGCAAGCAACTAGAGGGACTGTCACAAAGACCCACGATAGCCCTGGAGAGAAATAATAGATTCAGTCCAAGATGCTATACGGAACAATCGATTTGCCAAATCAGTGTCAGGCATAAAACAAAAGCAGGAAAAACAACAGTTGAGCATGATCTTGGTTTGGACATCTGTAAACACAAAGCACCCATCCCAGTACTCCCAGGCCATCCACCCCACCAGCATAGAATTGATTAGGAGTGATTTTCCAGTGGGAGAAGAAAGAAAACCACATTTAAAACTATCTGCTAGCGCAAATTTATTTCTTCCCGTATAATGAAGTCCAGTGATAAGAGCTGAAAATTAAACTGTAGCTGCACATCAGGAGGAAGAAACAGTGGCAGTGCTTAAATGACCTTGTAACGCTCAGCATTAAAGGAAATCCGGTGGAAAATTAGGTCCTGATAATCTAGGAGAGCCCCAGGGAGAGGACGATGGACTAACAGCACACCAGCACATTTCAAAGCTCAGTGACTCACAGATGTGGTGGAAGTGAGAGCTGTAATTACATCCGCTGGAAGGAAGAAAACAAACCGGGGCTTTCAGGACCCACAGGCCTCTTACCAGCTCATCAAGCTTTGAGATAGGAAAACCACCTTGATCCACTGCCACCCTCAAGGCTGGGTTCCTAGGAATAGGAATAATACTAGTCCCAAGTGTTACTGGAAGGGGGACCTGGCCCTAAGTGGGTCTGCCTAGGGCCAGCTAGTAGTGTGCAGGTTCTTGACTTTGTGCAGGGAAGATTTCACAAGTGCAGGTGATTTTTAGAGGACATTTATGGCTTACTAAGAAGTCAGAGAAAAGGGGCTTTGGGGACAGGGTTGGGGGTTAGCCTGGGACAAGCTGCTGCTTGCTGCCCATTGTTCTTTGGTTGCAAGCCTTATGGGCTTCCTTAGGGTTTTAGGAGAGCACCCCTGTGGGGGAAGAAGGGGGACAGGGAAAGGCAAGAACATGCTCCAGGGAGGGACTGTGCACAGGACCTTCATTTTCAGGGTTTTAAAAGCTGGGAGTTTAGGGGAGGACTTGCTGAGTATCTCATAGAATATTTATCTGCTTTATATTGATGTCCTAAAATGAGGTTTATTCCCTTAATTTCATCTGTTCTTGGGTGTGGTTGGCAAATGGCATTAATTGGATTTCTGCTGTCTCCCTGAGTACGGCGATTTAAGCTATTTACCCTCTGGTTGGGAGAAGTGCAAACCACTTACTCTTTTTTAAAAAAGTATATTTTATTGATTGATAATACAGCTGTCCCAAATTTTCTCCCTTTGCCCCCCTCTGCCCAATACCCCCCTCCCCTCCAGCATCTCTCACCCTTTAGTTCATGTCCATGGGTTATGCATGTAAGTTCTTTGGCTTCTCCATTTCCTATACTATTCATAACATCTCCCCCTGTCTATTCTGTACCTACTAATTATGCTTTTTAATCCCTGCACCCTTTCCCCAATTCTCCTCCTTCCCCCTCCCAGCTAATAACCCTCCAAATGATTTCCATACCTATAATTCTGTTCCTGTTCTGTTTGTTTGCATAATTTTTTTTTTTGGCAAGGGGAGGGGGTTCAGTTGTTGATGGCTGTGAATATGTTGCCTTTTTAACGTTCCTAGTTTTGATCTTTTTTTTCTTAAATAAGTCCCTTTAATATTTCATGTAACAATGGCCTGGTGGTGATGAGCTACTTTAGGTTTACCCTGTCTGGGAAGCACTTTATCTGCCCTTAGAGTCTAAATGATAGCTTTGCTGGATAGAGCAATCTAGATTGCAGGCCCTTGCTTTTCATCACTTTGAATACTTCTTGCCAGTCCCTTCTCGCCTGCAAAGTTTCTTTTGAGAAATCAGCTGACAGTCTTATGGGTACTCCTTTGTAGGGTTACTCTGCTTTTTTCTTACTGCTTTTAAGATTCTCTCTTTATCTTTAACCTTTAGCATTTTAATTATGATGTGTCTTGGTGTGATCTTCTTTGGGTCCAACTTGTTTGGGACTCTCTATCTTCCTGGACTTGTATGTCTATTTCCTTCACCAAATTAGGGAAGTTTTCTTTCATTATTTTTTCAAATAAGTTTTCAATTTCTTGCTCTTCCTCTTCTCCTTCTGGCATCCCTATGATTTCGATGCTGGCACGTTTGGAGATGTCCCAGAGTTTTCTTATACTATCCCTTTTTAAAAAAAATTCTTGTTTCATTTTTCTGTTTTGGTTGAATGTTTATTTTTTCCTTATGTTCCAAATTGTTGATTTGAATCCCAGCTTCCTTCCCTTCACTGTTGGTTCCCTGGAGATTTTTCTTTATTTCACTTAGTGTAACCTTCATTTCTTCCTTTATGTTGTTGCTGTACTCAATGAGTTCTTTGAGCATCCTGATCACCAGTATTTTGAACTCTGCATCTGATAGGTTGACTATCTCTGTTTTGTTTAGTTCTTTTTCTGGGGTTTTATTCTGTTCTTTCATTTGGGCCATATTTCTTTGTCTCCTCAATTTGGCAGCCTCTCTGTGTTTGTTTCTATATATTACGTAGAGCTGCTTTGACTTTCTGTAAAACGCACCTGTAAATTATGTGGGGCAAAGCCTTAGGTAATTGCCACAGTGGGGTAACCCACTTCACCGCTTTGTGGCTCTGTGTGTGGGGAGGGGTTTAGAGGGGAACTATGTGGTGGCCTGGATTCTGGGGGTTTGCCTGGCACTCACCCCATCTCCGATCACTTCACCCAGTCCACATATGAGACTGATGTCCTTCCAGCTGTTACCCTGGTGTTGAATCCCAGAGTGGGTGGGTTTGTGTACATTTTAAGACCATGTGGGCCCTTTAAGCGAAGTTTCCTGAAAATCCAGCAATTTCTTCCACTGCCCAACCCCCACTGGTTTTTATAGTCAGAAGTTATGGGGATTTATCTTCCTGGCACTGGAACTCTGGGCTGTGCTGTCTGGCCTGAGCTGGGATCACTTGCTCCCGAGGTGTCCTTCTCACTTTTTATCTACCACACGTGAACGTGGGACCGCCTGTGCCTGCTCTGCCACCGCCTCTCTGCACCGCACCATGCCTCCTCACCTCTCCATCCCATCTCCGCATCTCCACCCCTCCTATTTGTCTGGTGATTGTGGCTTCTTTAAATTCGCACTAGCACATGAGAAGGTCAAACTTAGTTTGTGAGACATGGGAAACCTGACACAATTCTGCAACATGATTGTTGGTCTTTTCTGCTTTCTACGAGTCTTTTACTGGCATTTCTGGCATTTGCTGGTCGACGGGGGTGGAGGTGGAGTAAGTAGTGTGAGTAGAATGAGAACCATTTTCCCACTTTTCTCCCTACTCACCACTAGCCTCACTTTCAAATCTTTCTCTACATCCATTATAGGCCTCAGTCAGACTTTTGCCACCTTAACCCAAGTTATTTCAAACCAGAGGTCCTTAATATTTAATGCTTTTGCCTTAACTGAAACTGTGGATGCAGAGATAAGAGTGAAGCCACACACCTCCCCCCCTTCCCCGGTGCAAACAGAAAACACCTTTTCTAAAATTCCCATCTACAACACAGTCTGCTCTCAGACAGAACCTGACTTCTCACACACCCTCATTGCCCAAGACGTCAAAACTCTCAGTAGGTTACAGCTAATAATGAACTAGGTAATGAAATAATGAAAACATCTCTCGAGATTTCACTTAGGGTAGTAATCATAGCTCTAGAGTAAGCTCTAAAGGAAGAGAATGCTTGAAGTTGGAGAGGGTGAAAGGCCAGACCTTTAATACTACAATGAAAAAGAAATAACACAGTGACTTTTCATAGAAGTAGGAAGAAAACACTGGTTTTGTAAGACACAAGAAGGAAGAGTAACCACCACCATCATAGCAGCTAATAGTAACTGAGCAACTAATTACTACATGCTAGCTATTGTTGTAAGCACTGCACACGTATTATCTCATTTAGTCATCACAAAAATGCTAGAAGGTCAGTACTTTTGTTTGCCTTATTTTACAATAGAAGAAACTAAGGTCCTAGATTCTGAGATCTGAATTTGGGCAGTCCATTTCCAGAGGTTTCTTTTACTTACCATGCTCTTGGTATTAGTCTGGAAGAAGGCTGACAGAAAGTTACTTTCAAGGGACACAAAAGGCTGTGTCAGGAGGAAACTAGGCATAGCTAGGGATCTGGCCCGACTCCCTTCTGGGGATCCTTGCAATTCTGCTTTCTAGTTAAAGACATCTCATTAGGCTTATGAAGCCTCAATAAAAGGCCCAGAAGAAAGGGAGCAGCTGATGAAAATGAGCTACAGCTATTAGTATCCTGCTTAAAAATGAACTTCAGAAGCCTGGCTGAAGAAGCCCAATGAGAGCCAATAATGTTAAGAAATAAGCTGAAGAAACCAGAGTTACAGCCAAGATGGAGGCATAAGTAGAAATGCTTCACTTCTTCACACAACCAAAAGGATAAAAACCAACTTAAAAACAAAAACAACCATAACTGCCAGAAAATCAAACCACATGGAAGTCTGACAACCAAGGAGCTAAAAAGAAACATTCATCCAGACTGGTAAAAGGAGAGGAGATGGGCAGCCGGGCAGAGAGGATGCGTGGCATGCCAGCCGACCGGGCAGATGAGGCAGCAGCTGGAGGATGGGATTTCCCAAATTCGCATGTGGATAAGCCAGGAGGAAAGACTGGGGAGCGAGATAAACCGTGCAACCTAGCATTCCAGTGTGGGAATCTAAAGCCTGAAAACCTCTTGCTTTAAAAAACTGTGGGGGCTGCTGTGCGGGAGAAACTCCCAGCTTCACAAGAGAGTCCATTGGAGAGACCCACAGGGTCCTAGAATGTACACCCCCCCTCCCCCACCCCAGGAATCAGCACCTGAAAGGGCATGATTCACTTGTGGAAAGTGAGGGAAGTGACGGAAAGTGGGGTGAGAGCCAAGCAAGCTAGCAAGTGGCATTGTTCCCTCTCTGACCCCTCCCCTACAACCAGCATTACAATACAGCAAAGTGGGTTGCCCTGCCCTGGTGAATAGCTAAGGCTCCACCCCTTACAGTGTAACAGCTGCACCAAGACAGAAAAATATGGCCCAAATTAAAGACTGGATTAAAACTCCAGAAAGAGAACTAAATGATGAGGAGATAGACAACCTAGCAGATGCAGAGTTTAAAACACTGGTAATCAGGATGCTCGCAGAAATGACTGAGTTCAGTTGCAAAATGAAGGAAGAAGTGGAGGTTATGAAGAGTGAAATAAAGGAAAATCTACAGGGAGCCAACAATGAAGGGAAGGAAACTGGGACTCAAATAAACGATTTGGAATAAAAGTTAGAAATCAATATTCAACCAGAACAGAAAGAAGAAACAAGAATTCAAAAAAATGAGGAGAGGCTTAGGAACCTCTGGAGCAACTTTAAGTGTTCCAACATCTGAATCATAGGGGTGCCAGAAGAAGAGGAAGAGCAAGAAATTGAAAACTTATCTGAAAAGATAATGAAGGAGAACTTCCCTAATCTGGGGAAGGAAATAATATATAGGCCAGGATGCTCAGAGTCCCAAAGAAGTTGGATCCAAGAAGAAACACACCAAGACACATAATTAAGTTATCCAAGATTAAAGATAAGGAGACAATCTTCAAAGCAGCAAGAGAAAAGGAGGCAGTTACCTACAAAGGAGTTCCCATGAGGCTGTCAGCTGATTTCTCAAAAAAAACAAAACAAAACACAACCTTACAGGCAAGACAGGACTAGAAAGAAGTATTTGAAGTTATGAAAAGCAAGAACCTACATCCAAGATTACTCTATCCAGCAAAGCTATCACTTAGATTGGAAGGGCAGATAAAGTGCTTCCCAGACAAGGTCAAGTGAAAGGAGTTCATCATCACCAAGCCCTTATTATATGAAAGGTTAAAGGGACTTATCTAAGAAGAAGAAGATGATCAAAAGCTATGAACAGTAAAGTGACAACAAACTCACAACTATTAACCACTGAAGCTAAAAAACAAAAACAAAGTGAACAACTAGAACAGGAAGAGAGTGACAGAAATGGAGATCACAAAGAGGGTTATCAGCAGGGAGGGGGAGGGAGGCAAATGGGGAAAAAAGGTACAGGAAATAAGAAGCATAAATGGTAGGTACAAAATAGACAGGGAGGTTAAGAATAGTATAGAAATGGAGAAGCTGAAGAATTTATATGTATAACCAATGGACATGAACTAAGCTGGGGAGGGAATTAGAGGGTGAAAGAGTGCAGGGTGGAAGGGGATAAAGGGGAGAAAAAATTGGCAAAACTGTAATAGCATAATCAATAAAATATACTTGAAAAAAAAAAAGAAAAAAATGAAACCAGAAAAAAGAAAGAAGCTAAGGATAACCTGAGTCCCAGGAATGGCTGGTGAGGTTCTCAGCCATGTGAGCCAGAGGAAGAAGGATGTCTCCCAGGCCGTAGGAGTTCCATCTGCCCTTAACCTCAGAGGAACTGTGGAAAAGTGGAGGAGTGAATCAGTATGTTGTGCATGAGGTCCTGTCCATCAGGAAGCTTCCGTTGCAGGTTGGAGCATTTCAGGCTGCCTTCCAAGCTCAGGGGCCTTTGGCTATAGTGGAGTACTTTGATACTGTCTACAGCATTCTACATCACTTTTGAAGTATAGATCCTGGCTTCAAGGAAGATGCCCAGAAATTCCTAATAAAAGTACTATTCCACCATGTTCAGGAGCTTCCAGCTATCCTGGATGATGCAACTTTGAGAGTATCAGGTAGAGAGGCCCATCTAAACGCCCTCATAATGAACAGCTATGCTCTGATATGCCTCTTGGAATCATTTGATACAAAGACCAGCCAGACAAGTCTTGCGGACCTAGACTCTGGAGGGGAGGGCAAGAAAGCCTCGACCAAGTCAGTCCATGGCTTTGACTGTGAAGAGGAGAGGCAACCAGTTCTTCAGCTTTTTACACAGCTGCTCCAGTTGGACATTCATCACCTGTGGAACCACTCAATAATCGAAGAGGACTTTGTCTGTTTGGTTGCTGGTGGCTGTTACCACCTTCTGGAGAACTCCCCATTAGTCACTGGGAAACCAAAATATGCGTGCTTGGTGTAGCCCTGACACATAGCCATATGCTCAGTGCCACTGTGAAGATCATCCAGATGCGGCAGCACTTTGAACGCCTGGTACCTGTGCTGGTGGCGTCTGTGAGTCCATGGGCTACTGATCATGGAGTGAAGAGCACAGTGGGAGAGACTGTAAGAGAGATTGGACAGAGGTGTCCCCAGGTGCTGAGTTGGGGCCCTTCTGGGGCAAAGGGCTTCGTAGCCTTCTTAACAGAACTAGCAGAATGTATCCCAGCCCTCCTGGTGTCCAGCATTTGCATTTTTCTAGATCATCTGGATGGAAATGCATGATATGCAATGCTGCGCTCGCAGCCATGGCAGAGATGGTACTGCAAGTTCTGAAAGGCGATCAGCTGGAGGAAGCAGCCCAAGACACCTGAGACTGGTCCTTGGACACCCTGCAGGCCCACGGCCATGAGTCAGTTCCTTTGTGCGGAACCGTGTGTTGCAGCTCTTCACCCGAATTGTTCAACGGAAGGCATCCCGCTGACCCACTTCCGGGCAGTGGTGGCCTTAGCAGGGGGCTGTCTGATAGGTTGGTGCTAGTATGTAAAAATGCTATCCAGCTGCTGGCCAGTTTTCTCACCAATAATCCCTTTCTCTACAAGCTTAATGATACTGACCTTGCTGGACTGCTGTAGAAGGAAACCCTGAAATTACAAAATGAGCTGAGAGGTAAACTGCAGCTCCTTTCACAGTGCTGGACCCAGAGGAGGCATGGGAAGCCATGCTGTAAGAGTTGAAGTCTACCTTGCAACAGATGCTACAGCTTCCCCACAAGAAGAAGAGACCACCGAGGAAACCGCTACTACACTGAAGAGGTGGAAGAACTCATCCGTCAGTGGCTTGCCAAAGTTAGTTACAAACAGGTCATCATCCTTATTCAAGAAGCCCTGGGCCACACCCAGGGAGTCTGAACCCTTTGGTCATATGACCCAGAGGAGGCAGAGATCAGGTTCCCTGAACCTATTAGGAACTGTCTTCAAAGGTCCAGCTTCCACACAGGCAAAGACTCCCCAGGGGTCTGCAGGGAACATGGACCCAGGACAGACAGACTGTGAAGACGAGCCCAATATGTCAGAGCCGGAAAATCCAGGGGAAAGGACGAACTGGTGAAGCAAGAGATGCTGGTGTGGTGTCTGCAGGACACCTATAGCTTCGCTCTGGAGATTACAGAGGCCTTGGGCATCATCAGCAAGATGATGTGTGAAAATACAATCACGGTGGTACAGGAGATGAATGAATTCCTTGTGATGGCATTCCGATTTGGGGCACCTCAGGCTCTGTTCGGGGTATGCCGCTTGCTGCCTCTCATTGGTCTAAGGGGCCTGGTGTCCAGGAAGCTGTGCTTAATGCCGGCTGCCCACATTACCTCAACCCCAAGGGGACTCTGCCAGAGCCAAGGCCCAGTATTTGATTCAAAATCTCTCTTTGCTGTTAGTGGGTGTCTCCTTTGGGATCATTCACTGTCTTGAAGAAAGTCTCTGTGAGTCTGTACAGAAGGATGAATTGAAACCAGCAGTGACCTGGCTGTTTCGGGAGCGGGCAACTGAGAAGGTCCCCTGCTCCCCGATGGAGTGTTGTTCCTCTGTCATGCTTCCGGGAATGATGGCACAAGGAAAACCGGAAATCGTGGGAAGCGACTGAGACACTCTGGTGAGCACAGGGCTGGCTGAAAAGCTTCCACAGGACAACAGGCTGGCCCGACAAGTGTGCCATGCCATCGCCAACATCTGTGACAGGAGAAAGCCTCCTCTGCGCAAGTGTCGCCCTCCTTTCCAGCCACCTCAGGAGCACAGGTTACTTGAACGACTACAGGAAATGGTCACAAAAGGTTTGGTCCACCCAGATCCACTCTGGACCTCCTTCACAGAGGTGGTTGTGACCCTCATTTACCAACTGGCAGGAGGCCTCGAGGTAATCTGCACCCAGATATCACAGCAATGTGCAAAGCGAGAGAAGCTAAGGGGAGAAGAGCACACCCCAGGATGACCCGAAGGAGACCACCATGCTCTCCACTTCCCTGTCGATGAACCTGGTGTCCTGGCTGAGGATGTGGCTCTGCAGCAGCTGGTACATTTGGAACGGGCAGTGAGTGGAGAGCTTTGTCAACACTGAGTTCTTCGGGAAGAACAGGAGCATAGAACTAAAGAGCCAAAGGGGAAGAATGCAAGTCCTGAGACCACCATGGAGGAGGAGCTGGGGCTGGTTGGGGCCCCTGCTGATGACACAGACAGAACTAATCCGCAGCATCTGTGAGATGGAACTGTTAGGTGGCAAACAGATATTGGCTGCCTTTGTTCCACTTCTGCTTCAAGTCTGCAACAACCCTGGCCTTATAGCAACGCAGAGTTCTGTGAAGCTGCGTTGCTTACCCTTGGCAAGTTCTGCATGATCAGTGCCACTTTCTGTGACTCCCAGCTTTGTCCTCTGTTCACCATGCTAGAAAAGTCCTCACCCCCCATTCCCTGGTCATGATTGCTATGGGGGATATGGCCATCTGCTTCCCCTACCTGGCTGAACCCTAGACCTCATCTGTGCACTCACCTCAGGTACCCAGCTTGGCAAGGGCAGAAAACCACAGGGCTGATGATGCCCTGTCCAATCCTAAAGGCTGTGGAGAAGGTGAAGGGACAGGTTAGTGGGATGCTGTGCTGCTCACTGACCCTGGGCCTCAGATGGCTGCCCGGGCCAAGACCTTCTTCAGTGAGCTTTCCCACAGGGCAACACAATATATAGCCTCTTTCCAGATGTCATCAGCTGCCTGTTGGCCCCTGAGGGAGGGGTGGATGAAGAGCCTTTTCGCACTATCAGGAAGCAGCTGCTCTTCAACATCACCAAGGACTAGCAGACTGAGAACCTGGGGGAGAAGCTGTGCAGGGGTTAGGCTCAGCTGGAACTGAGCAGCAGTACCAGGCCCCAGCCCACTGTGTGTCACGGCTGCCCCTCACAGAGCGAGGCCTCCGTAAGACCCTGGGCACTTCAGAATGCTTGGGAGACAAACTGTCAGATGAGGTTCTCTGACAGTTAGATGAGTTTAACTGAGGATGGGCTCATCTTCAGTGCTTTCTAGTCAGTCGTCGGCAAGCTGTGGTGAGGAGCCAAGCCTGAGGGCAAGGCTGTAATAGATGAAGTTGAGCAGAAGCTTCATCCTGTCCCACGAGAGGGTTGGATGCAGTAGAGGAACCTGAGATTGGCCAAGGGGATAGCCAGAAAGCCCCACCAGCCAAGAAAAAGTCCTCCATCTCTAGGCACCAGCATCTGGCTTCTGCAGCCTCAGGCAATGGCTCCGCCACACCTAAGTCCTGCCACACCACCTGCTGGCATCCAAACACCTACTGGCAAGTTAGGAAAAAGAAACCCAGAATTGTCTTCTCCAGTGATGAGCCACTGAGGAAGAGCTTTCAGAAGGGATGATGAAAGATGAGACATCAAAGAAAACCACCTCCATCCACTGAGGATCTTCTCGCAGGCACAGGTCCTAAGAGGTCAGCCTACCTGTTCCCATCCTTGCTGTGCAGGATATCTTGTGGGGTGACCTTGAATTTCATTTCTCTAGTAAAATACTTGTTTGCCCGTCTCCTTGGATTTTTAATACATAAATCATCTTTATAATGTAAAGCATTTCTCTTAAACCAGGCTAACTGAACTGAATTGAGCTGCTTTCACTAGAATGCATGTGCCACTCTCCTTGTTTTCTGATGAATAAATGTTTTGATATAGTTTAAGACATTTTTCCTTTAAAAAAACTAAGAAATAAGCTAAGTTCTGCAGTGAGAGACCTCACACACAATCAGAAGGCAGTTTTGTATGCACCCAGGTGCTTATGAATATTGTCTCTGCCATCACAGAAAAAACTCTGACTTTGGCCCTGACACTGATTAGTGACACTAGTTATGATGTGTGGATACACTGGTGTCAGATATTCCATCTCAAAAAGAAAATCTCTGCACAGAAGGCTCTGTGAGGGGGAGCAGAGGCAAATGGAGGAAGCACATGCTTCTTATTGTCTATTTAGTCTCTGGCCTTATTCTAGCTACTTTTGTATTTAATGAGTACATTAGCCCAAAGAGGCAGACATTATAGTCTCTAATTTACAAGGGATTCAGACATGAGATTCTTACAACTTGTAAGAAACAGGGTGATTCCTAGTAATAGGTCTGATCCTAAACCCACTCCACCATGTTTGCGGCAGACATAAAGTGCTATGAGTATAGGCGTATAAGATATTATGGGCTTCCCATGGACCATCTGGGCTGCCCAGTGTGCTGGGAGAATGAGTGCATCTGCCTACAAGATCCTTGGTGGGGCCATACATAAGGTTAGTGCCACATACTGCTGTATTATTATAACAGGGAAACAGTGCTTTTTCTCGTTTGATTTGTCTGCACATTTTGTGCACGCGCGCGCACACACACACACACACACACAAATGTCCCCAAATTGGTTTAAAGTCTCTGATACCTTTATACTCTGCCTGTCCATACCTGGCTGCTTCTTGCCTGTTTTGCTTAGAAAGGCAACAACTGCCTTGGACAGGTAGCTCAGTTGGTTAGAGCGTTGGGCCAACATGCCAAGTTTGCGCGTCAGATCCCTGGTCAGAGCATGTACAAAGAATGGACCAAGAAATGCATATATAAGTGGTAAAACAAACTGATGTTTCTCTCTCTCTCTCTCTCTCTCTCTCTCTCTATCTATCTATCTATCTCTATCTCTATCTCTATCTCTCTCCCACTCTCGCCCTTCCTCTCTCTTTCGCTCTCTCTCTCCAATCAATTACAAAAATTAAAAGGAAAAAAAGGCAACAACCTGGGGAAATCTGTGGTGACAAAAACTGATGATCTCTTTATGCCTAAAAATGGATTTTAAAAAAACTGATTAGGAAACTGCAGAATGTAGTTTGAACTTAAATAACTAATGTAGTTCCTGGGTCAAATTAATTAAAACCTGCTTATCATCTAGACAGGGAATATTATTACAAAGGCTTGGTCATTTTAAACTGTCTCATGGGCATGGCAAGCTCAGCCTCTCCCGCAGATTAAAAAGTAATTGCTGAACGGCGGTACCCCTGATGTGAGGGTGGCGTTACCTAGAGTCAGCGTTACCCGGAGATAATAGGGCAGAGACTAGGACCATTCTAAACAGAAATGAAAAATTATAGCACTAGGAGGTGAGATGGATGGTGACTAAGCTTGACCACCAACCTTCTTCCTTCGTGAGAGCGCTGTCCTTTGCAAACCTGGATTCTTGCTACATGGTGTATTGTGGTCACCCTATTATTGCTTTTTCTGTCAGCAAAGGAAGCTCTAAAAAAATTCAGAAAGATTTATTTTTATGGGAAGTAGAGTTATCAAAAAAGCTTCCTCATGGGGTAGCATTTTTCTATTGCTAATCAGAAATCCCCCTTTCCCTTAGCATTGGCTTTATTTAAAAAAAATCAAACCAGGGAAAACATTCATTTCATATATATAATTAAGGCTTGCTTGCTACTCTTTGATTATCTGATTGTTGCCTACAAGAAAAAAGTCAAACAATTATCTTGATGGATGCTGCTGTGGGGTAGCAATTATGACAAAGAGCTCCCCTGAGGGGCACGGTCATTAATGATTTTTATCAGAGCTGTGATTGCTGAAACACTTCCAGTTCTGGTATTCCTGCCCACCTTAACTAGACAGACCTAAAAATGATTACCTGATAACAAGAGGGATATAGCATCAACTGGAAAAGCAAGTTTAACCTTGAAATGAGCAAAATCCAATTTAAGTTAACAATGTAATTACAAACCAAAGGAAAAAGGGTACTCATGCATTGTGGTTGTACTCTAGTTATTTTAGATGCCAATTTGCTATCTAAAAGTGACAAAAGCTTTCTTTTGTAGAACCTGGTTGTTGGGGGGTGGAGGGTGAGAAGTGAGATGAAAAATGAGTGAAGTTAAAATATATTAAGCTATTGTTTATTATATCTAAAACTAAGACACTTCAGATCTTGCAATTACAAAGTAATGGTACTGGACTAGACTAGTTCATCCACCATAAACAAACATAAAATAAGCCAAAATATATAGAGCAGTTTTCAAACACTGGACAGAAGGCAGGGCAGAAGGGAAACACGGAGTGAGTCTGTGATTTCCCCAGAGGTCCATCTGGAGGCATGCTCTGGACTTTGGCACAGGGAGAGGGAGCCTGGGAACATGGCTGAGGAACTAGAGATAGGACTTTGGGGCTGCAGAAAGGGAGAATTTGAACAGGAGAAAGGTGAGTTGAGAAGGAGCTTTAGAAATCTACACAGGGGTCCCCTTAAGTTTTTGCACATATGCAGGCAAGAGTCCAGAGGCCTGGCAGGAACAGTTACAGGGGAGCTATGAGAGTGCCGGAAGGCATGGGAATACTAACCAGCTAGAGTGAAAAGATCTCGATAAACACTCTGGGTATCCAATGAGACCATCAGAAAGCAGTGTGTTAGGAGAGAGATATTCTAGACCTGCCCAAACAAAGCTTAAAAGTAAGCCTCAAAAGTATGTAGCTGAGTTAACAGTAAATTACTAGCCAGCCAGAATCAAAACTCAAAAGTCTCTAAAGAAAGACAAAAAATTCAATGCACGACATGCATCCACAATGCCCAGCATACAGTCAAAAGTTTTTAGATATATAAAGCAGGAAAATATGACTTATAACCAGGGAAGCATTTGATAGAAACAAACTCAGAGATGATATAGATCCTGGATTAGCAGACAAGATATTTAAAATATCTATTTTATAAACATGTTTAAGGATTTAAAGGAAAAGGTGGACCTTGAACAATTGAATACATCATCATGTATTTACCACGGTAAAGAAATGGGAATTACAAAAATAACTAAATAATGGAAGGTTACTAAATGAACCTATAGCATTACAAAGATCCTATGTTTATGTTACGTAGTTAAATATTAAATCAGACTGAAATAAGGAAAAGATATATTCTACAATCCCTAGAGTTACCACTAAAAAAATAAAGCAAAAAGCTACAACTAAAAAAACAATTTAAAAAAAGCAATAGAAAAATTGAAATAAATACTAAAAAGTATTCAAATAACTTTAAGAAGAAGGAATAGAGGAGGAAAATACAGATAAGTTTTAAAAAGTAAAGGACAAATTTAATCGTTACAGCTGAAACTCTTCAGCAGAAAGGCAAAGATTGTCAGACTGGAATAGAAGGCAAGACTCAAATTATACATTGTTTCCACGTGATGCACTTTAAGTGTAAAGACTAAGGTAACTGACAGCTAAAGGATAGAAAAAGACATATGATGAAAACACTGATCATAAGAAAGCTTGAATGGCTATATGAATAGATAATAGACTTTGAGACAAGGAGTATTACTAGAGATTAAAAGGAACATTTCATAATAATAAAAGGATTAATATACCAGGAATATACAAATAACAATAATAAAAGCATATGTGCCTAATGGTAGAACTTCAAATACACCAAGAAATAACTGAACTAAAGGAGACAAACAAGCCAATCATAGTTTGGGAATTTTAACACTCTCTTTCAGCAGTTAGTAAGATAATGAGAAAAAAAACAAGACACAGAAGACCTGTACTAACAACTGCCTTCACTTAACTGACATTTGTAGAAAATATACCCAATAACTTTGGATTATACATTTTTTTGGTGCAAAAATGGAGCTGGAGTATTTTTATTTATTTTATTATTGCATTTTTCCGTTACCATTTTCCCCCCATATGCTCCTTCCACCTTCACCTCCACCTCACAATCACCACACTGTTGTCTGTGTCCATGAGTTCTTCCTCTTTTTTTCCTTATTGTTTGATCCTTCCACCCCCAAACCCTCCCTCCCTGGATTACATATTTTTCAAGTGTACAAATAATGAATATTTAGATAGACTGTATCCTTTCCCATAAAATGTCCTTTGTGTTTTCTGACCATAAGAGAATTAATTAGAAATCCATAACAATAAGATATTTAGAGAAGCCCCAAATATTTGGAAATTAAAATAATATACTTCTAAATAACCAATAAGTGAAAGAAATCATAAGGTAAATTAGAAAATATTTCAAGATGAATGTAATGAAAATACATCATTATCAAAATTTGTGGGATGCAGCTAAAGTAGTGCTTAGATAGAAGTTTACAGTTTTAAATTTTTATGTTAGGTAAAAAGAAAGGCGTTAACATTAATGATCTAAGTTTCCACTTTAAGAAGCTAGAAAAAGAAAAGCAAATTAACCCTAAAAAGGAAGGCAAAAAAAACTGAATGCAAATTGCAAAACTGACGACTATACCTGCTATAAAAAATTCACTAGATGATCTTGATAGTTGATTTACACTACAGAAGAAAGGATCAGTGGATTTGAAGAGAGGAAGGACAATAGAAACTATTCAGTTAGGACAAAGAGAAAATAAGGTAAAAATAGTGAAAAAGGCCTCAGAAACCTATGAAACAATATTAAATTGTCTAGTATACATGTAATTGGAGGCCCAGAAGGACAGACATTGGAACAAAATATATTTCAACAAATAATGGACAAAGTTTTCCCAATTCGATGAAAATCATAAACATACAGATCCAAGAAGCTTAATGAACCCTAAGGAAAAGAAACACAAAGCAAGCCACACCTAGGTATATTATTGCTAAAAATCAAAATAAAGAGAAAAAAAATGAGGACTTCCAGTCAAGATGGAGGTGAAGGTGGACACACTGTGCCTCCTAGCACAACCAAAATTAAGGACAACAAACTTTAGAAACAAGGAAACAATCAGAACTGATAGAAAAAATGAACTGTATGGAAGTCCAACAACCATTCATCCACACCGGTAACGAGGGGCAGAGTCAAGGCAGTAAAAAGTGAAGGTTGGTGGACTGGGCATGCATGCGGTGGCTAGCAGACCCAGGCACAGGATGGCAACTGTGCAGACCCAGTGAGGTCGCACAAGGCGGCTGGCTGACCAGGTGGTTCCATATTCATGCTCAGATAATCCAGGCGAAGGGGAAGCAGCAGAAGGGACTGGAATCTGGGAGACAGCGGAGCAAGTGCCATTGTTTCCTCTCAGACCCTGCCCCCACATACAGTGTCACTACCCAGCAACTGGGCTGCCTTGCCCTGGGGAACACCTAAGGTTCCACCCCTCACTACATAACAGCCGTGACCAGACCCCTGCCCCCCCAAAAATGACTCAAACAGGAGAACAAATCAAAGCCCCAGAGCCAATTCATCTAAGCAACCAAGAGATAGCCAACCTATCAGATGCACAGTTCAAAGCCCTGGTGATCAGGATGCTTACAGAATTGGTTGATTTTGGTCACAAATTAGATGAACAAATGAGGGATATAATAAGTGAAATGAAGAAAAACGCACAGGAAACCAATAGAGATGGGAGGAAAACTGGGACTCCAATCAATGGAGTGGACCAGAAGGAAGAAAGAAACAACCAAACAGAAAAGAAGGAAGAAACAAGAACTCAAAACAATGAGGAGAGGCTTAGGAACCTCAGGACATCTTTAAGTGTCCCAACATCCGAATTATAGGGATACCAGAAGGGGAAGAAGAAGAGCAACGAGTGGAAAAGTTATTTGAACAAATAATAAACTTCACCAATCTGGCAAAGGAAATAGACTTCCAGGAAGTCCAGGAAGCTCAGAGAGTCCCAAAGAAGTTGGACCCAAGGAAGAACACACCAAGGCACATCATAATCACATTAGCCAAGATTAAAATGAAGGAGAGAATTCTAGAAGCAGCAAGGGATAAGGAGACAGTCACCTACAAAGGAGTTCCCATCAGACTGTCAGCTGGTTTCTCAAAAGAGACCTTACAGGCAAGAAGGGGCTGGAAAGAAGTATTCCAAGTCATGAAAGTCAAGGACGTACATCTAAGATTGCTCTATCCAGCAGAGCTTTCATTTAGAATGGAAGGGCAGATAAAGTGCTTCTCAGATAAGGTCAAGTTAAAGGAGTTCATCATCACCAAGCCCTTATTATATGAAATGTTAAAGGGACTTATCTAAGAAAAAGAAGATAAAAAATATGACAGTAAAAAAGACAGCAAACTCACAGATATGAAAAGCATACCTAAAACAAAAGCAAACTAAGCAAACAGCTAGAACAGAAACATAAACACAGAACTGGAGATTACATGGAGGGGAGTGGGAAGAGGAGAGGGGGGAAAAGGTACAGAGAATAAGTATCATAGACGGTGGGTAGAAAATAGACAAGGGGAGGGCAAGAATAGTGTGGGAAAAGTAGAAGCTGAAGAACTTATGACACGTGGACATGAACTAAAGGGGGGATGTGGGTGGGAGGGGGTGTGTAGGGTAGAGGGGAATGATGGGGGAGAAATGGGACAACTATAATAGCATAATCAATAAAATATATTTTTTAAAAAAGAGAGAAAAAAAATGAAAGCAGCCAGAAGGCAAAAAGATATTATGTACAACATAAATAAACTATAATAAGAAAGCCCTTATATGAAACCAACGTTACTGGTTGGCTTCCCTGGAAAAAGATTCTGAGATAGAGACTCGTGTGCCAGAAGTCATTGGGGTGTGTGTAGGTAGAAACTCATGGGGAGCTAAAGGAAGCAGACTGGGCAAGGGGAGAAGTTAAACTGTGCTGCAATCACAACGGAGGACTCTGGCGATCCCAAAGAGAGCTCTGTGGCTAAAACTGGCCTTAAAAAACTGTCCTGCATTGAGACGAGGTGCTCTGGCCTTTATAACCTTTCAATGACTAGTCACTAGAACCACACTGCTCTCGGGAAGAGGCTGTCGCTGTTGGTGAGATAGCTCTCTGCAGCTGAGGACCCTTTCTGGAGAAAGGTGAGCTGAAGGCTATCATTAGCAAATGAGGAAATGAGTGTGTCTCATTCTTCCAAAAGATGGGAGAGGAGGGCACCCCAGCACCCATGACACAGAAAAACAAGAATGATCACTTATGACTTATTAGAAACAATACAAATATAATCATCGTGGATGCTTATATCTTCATGGACATTTACCAATACGATAATCAATAAAACTTCTCAAGAGGGAAAATCCTTATAAGGTTTTTCTTTTTTTCTGGGAATCAAGGTGAATGTGTGGGATAAAAATTTGGCAGTGTAAACATGGGGTTTCACTCTAATTGTTACAGTAATTATTTATATATTATCTAATTTTAACAAACTGTCCTGTTTTAGATAGTGGAGATTAAAAAACATTTTCATTTTTTTCCTGACACTCCAATGATTTATTTTTGTCCTTTTCTGTTGTGTATATATTGCAAGTTGCCACAAAGCAGCTGAGAAGCCTGGTGGGGTATGACACATTTAAAAAGAACAACAAATAAAAAGTTGAAAGTTAGGCCAGATTCCAAAAAGAATAATAGAAGGCAGTGTATGCCAAATGCCAAATGAAGTATGGGTAATAACTGCTACAAGAATTCAGAGGAAGAGGTGACCAGTTCAAAGACATTTAAATTTATGATTATGAACTGTGAACAACCCCCAAATTTCCTTAGTCTGTCCATTACACTAGATGTCTAGTTCGCCTCTTTTCTTCAAACCTCCAATGTTTCTTACCTCTTCCATACTCTCAGTTCTCAGAAATGTTATCATGACCACTACACATAAAACAGCAAACTCCTTTTTTTATCCCCCTCATCATGCTTTTTCTACATAGCCACATCAACATCTGATATACGGTATTTTTATTTGTTCAATATTTACTCTCTGCCACCAGAATATGAGCTCTGTGAAGGCAGAGACTTGGTTTTGTTCCCTGCAGGACCCCTTGCACTTGGAGCCATGCCTGATGCACAGTAGGTGCCATTAAATATTTTTTGAATGAGTGAAGCAGCATTTGAACTGGAGGCTAAGAACAAGGCATCATTTATGAGGGGAGGGAAGGAAGTACATACTAGATTATGGTAAAGAATGGGAAGAGCAAAAATATATGGACATAAATTAGTTATATTTACGAAACAATAAGAAATGTCCTTTGGTTACAGAAGAAGGAAAGGAAGAGAAGATGAGGATGAAATGTGAGCTGGTGATGCATCAAAAGCCTAGACTGTCAATCGAAACCATCTCAGACTTACTTCTGTTAGCAACAGGGAGCCACTCAAGTTTCCTAAGCACTAGAATAGGTGGAAGGTAGAGTGAAGTTCCAGAAGACAGAGGCAGTCAGTGATGAGACATCTGGAATAGTGAGGTACATACTGATTGGGGAACGACAACACGACTGAAGTGAGTGAGAAGTGTAAAGAAGGAGATGATTGGCAATAAGGAAGAAGACTTCTAGAAGCTAATAGTGAAACACAGAGAAAGGTCATTAGGATTAGGTAATTTCTTCCTTCTAAAGATTGCAAAATAAAATTTCATTTTCTTTTATATATTGCTGTGAAGTTGCCACAGACAGATAGGGACTGCCCCATTTAGTACCATTAAAAAGGAAGCCTTAACTTACTTAAAAAGTGACAACTATGTGGAGTGGGGTCTCTCCTAAAAGGATATGCTGTATCTGGAATAATATCTACCATTATCAGGTATTTCACCACAAAAGAGGAAGCTGAAACTTATTCCTGTCGTAATAGATGGACTGATGTCGATCACAAAGAGAATGCCCCCAGGATATGTATAGAAAACAACAAAACAGAGTCAAGTCAGACAGAAGAGACAGCCCCTCTTTCTCTTCCTCTTCTCTTCATCTCCTTTGGCTTTAACCAAAGATTTCTCACTGTTTTTGAACCTACTCAATCCTGTGTTCTGATACTGCATGAAAGCAGTGTGAGCTTTCGGGGGTGGCACATTAACTGGTTCAGGACAGTGGTCCAGACCGAAGTCTGTACTCTGCAGTAAGCATACACCAGCCACCCAAGAACAACACTTGCATTAGAGCAGCTCATACTCTGCAAAGCTCTGCTATTTGGATTCTGTGACCTTTAAGATAGGTGATAATTCAGCACAGGGCAATTAAGAATGGCCTACTGAGTTGTATTCATGAAAAATAATAGGCTGTTAGTTAATCTATCACATGTACTGAAGAGAAAAAAGATCCCTGCCATGTACTATAAAAGGCTTCATCAGGAAACACTGTTAGGGGAGTGGGGGAGGCCTGTTTGTAACTTGATAAATGCTCTAAACTGCAGTGGGGTCCACAATTCCAAGGAGATGGTAGATACGATGGCATTAATTGTTTTGACATGGGAGTTCACGTCCATATACTGAGAGGGCAGAGATGGAATAAAGAATGGTCACTGGCTCTAATATGGTCTTATATACAGCCCCACTGTGAGAGACTCATATGATCTGATTCTGCTCATGAAGGAGTGTCTCATTATGAAGCAGAAAATCACACCCATTAACTCTCAATTGCCATAATAAATAATGCTACCTAGGTCTCTGGTGATGAGCTGCAGGGCTCTGTCCTTGGCTTTGTTTTATACAAACATTTTATCAATGACTTAAATAAAGATAAGAGGCCAATGTGATGAAAAATGTGATTCCCCAGTTATAAATGAAAACAATATAAGAAATGCCCTGTACTTGGCTCTAGAAATCAATACTATTTACACAGGATGGGATCAATAGCATGTGTGAATATGTGGATGAAAAAGAGGCCACATACTAAAGCTGACAAAGTCAGGGGAGACTGGTGTGGTGGGCATTACAAACTCAGAGACCTAAAGTAAACACACAGGATGGTCTGAAATGAAAACTTTCTAGCTGAAAGCAGGTCATGTCAGGTAATGATGTCCTAGGTTGGTTTCTTCCCTGACAAAGACCAAGCTTTACCTTAACTGATCCTGTCTATAGTCTTTTGGAATTTAAGATAGCAGATCTTTGGGATGTCAGGGTAATTTCCTTTTTTACCCCCAGACCCCTCAGGGCACAACCACTGCACCAGACCAAACACCACAAATAACCTCATTGTTACTGTTATTGTTATTGTGCTAATTGTTGACTGTTAGCTACCCTATACCCACCTTTGTAAAAGAAGTATGTGTCTATTCATTTTATTTTTTATCCAATCCAATAAGTGCAAAGGGAGCCACAAACACATCATAGTAAAAATGCTGCAAGTCAAAGACAAAGACAGAAGTATTGAAAGCAACAAGAGAAAAACAACTATTCACTTACAGGGGAACCCCAATAAGATTAATAGTTGATTTCTCAGCAGAAACAATAGAGGAAGTAGGATAATATATTCAAAGTGTTCCAAGAAAAAACCCATCAACCAATAATCCTGTATCTAGAAAAGCTATCTTCCAAAAATGAATATAAAATGTGAAAACTCTCCTAAATAAACAAA